>SSNU01000102.1:83211-110537 GCA_012064415.1 Gyrodactylus bullatarudis | reverse complement strand
CGTTGAGGTGAATGGAAATATTGATCAATATGAATTCCAAAGATTATTGGATATCAACCTGAGCAGCTACAGAGGATACGGGCGCAGAACATTCCGTATACTTATGGATAACGCTAGGCCTCATGTTTCTGTTACAGTAAAAAATTTTTTAATTATTTAGACACAACAATATCTCCGAGAAAAAAGGCTCACATTGCTCAGAGGTTATCCAGCAAATAGCCCCGATCTAAATCCAATAGAAAATATGTTTGGCATAATGAAACGAAAATGGTACCTGGTTTCAGGTTTGTTTTCTGATAACGATATCGTACGAAAAGTGAATATTCTCAATGAAGACCATATTACAGTCCATATGGTCAATAAATTAGTGGACTCCATGCCTAGAAGACTGAACGAATGTTTTCGCAGAAAAGGAAGACATACAAAATATTAGATTTTTTCAAGATATAAGATTTCAATAAATTATTATTTTTTTAATGAATACTATTCTTATTTGAAATTATTTAAGTACAGATTAAAGTTCTAAAAGGTCAAACACATCTTCAAATTTGTTTTATTTTAATTGTCATAAAACGTGTTACTACTTATAAGCAGAACCATTATTATTTCATAATGATTAAAATAAAACTGATTTGTTTACAATTTTGAAAAATTGCATAATTATCCACGATAACAGAAAAAAACCAAATAATCAAAAATTTTTGAGTTATCGTGCTCTTTTTGATCAAAAATGGAAAAATCGATAGATTTTATTGATCCAAAACAATAATTGACTTTTCCGATCTTTCTGGGTCGAAATTTTATGAAGATTTCGTTTTTGGTATTCATTTTTATCACTGAATGCAGATATTGTTGTGAAATTGATGAACTTAACCCCTATTTGATCCTGATCAAGATCAAATTTTCAATAGCCTCTTACAAGCTTAAGGTTGATCCGATCAGCATGAAATTTTTACCGATTGAAGATCATGATGGATTTATGAGAAAACCTAAAGTTCATTGAATTTAAAAGATTATTTATTCAAAAATTTTCATCAATCAAATTTTCATAAAAATCAGGTGTAGGGGATCATGTTTGATCTCAAATTTCAAAAAAAGTTCAAGAGTATAAAGAATATTGATCTCAAAAACGTATTCTTTGGTCATTTTTGTATTCGGATGAATCAGACAATGATTATTAAAAGATCTCATTGAAAGAAATTTTGAATCTCAAACACGAATGTGAAGGTTTCACCCAATTATGAGTAGACCTTATTTTCTCCAAAATACCCTTATTTTTGCGGAGATTCTGAATTTTTTTGCCGTAAATCCCATGCACCACCCCAACATTAATCATTCTCAATAAAATTACATTAAGATTCGAGGTATTATGCAAAATAATTTTTTTATCGGTTTTGGCTGAGATTCCCATATTTATGTAGAACAGCTTTAGATAGAGTTAGATAGAGGTAGATTCTTCAAAACCGATTTTTAAGCAAGGTCATATTCCAATTCAGTTTCTAGAGAAGATTTTAGATGTGTATTCTGGTAAAACTTCGGATTCATTGCTCTTTTGGGAAATAAATTAAATCGTACATCGTTTGTATGTACATGTATGTTGTGATAGTAGCATTTTGCATGTTAGTATTTTAATAAATCACAGCATACATCATTCCCTTCACAAACATGTGTATAATAATACTTGGAATTTTAGCAACTAAGAGATTATTTTAAAGTCTCAACCAATCAGGAACTTCCTTAGGAAAATATTCGAAAAATTCAAAAAGCAATTATGCTTAAAATTTTCTCCTCTATAAAATGGTATAAGTATCAAAATTAGAACTCGACTAATAAGAAGAATAAAATTTCAGATAATCAATTTGATTTGGTGATTTGAAATTGTAACTTTAGATTAAAATAAAGAACAAGTTTTGAAAAATTATTTGAAAAATATACGTTTTCCCAAATATTGCGAAAAATCTAAAACTTATTGTTAAAATAAAAAGTTTTTCTGAAATTTTTTCTTCTTATAAGTCGAGTTCTAATTTTGATACTTATACCATTTTATAGAGGAGAAAATTTTAAGCATAATTGCTTTTTGAATTTTTCGAATACACTAAACTTCCTACGGGATATTGTAAGGATAGGGATCTGCCAACATTATAATTATTCAACATCCTTCATTATTAGAATAAAAACGGGGGTCTCCCAACATGGCAAAGCATACATGATATGACGTCAACGGTAAGAAAGAACGGGGGTCAGATTAAAAATGGAATTTTATCGATTTTCATTCGAAAACAAATATCCCGATCATATCAACTTTGAACTCGTCTAGTTTTCACCGATTATGATATTGATGCATAAAATTTAGGCAAGTGAAACAACTTTTCATTCTGCATCGGATGGAGTTATTTTTATTGATGTAGAACGAAAAAAATATATTTCGCTTATTAATGGAGCTAGATTAATGGAAAAAGGTTTAGAGGCAAGAGGATAGCGATATTAGCCAAAATACAAATTTTTATAATTTTATTGGGAAGTTCAAGCCTTATTTGGAGCTTCAGAACACACGAGGTTCTAAAAATATTTTTGAAAATTAATGGTCGTACTCATGAGTAATCAGGTATAAATATTTCGATCGATTATTTTTCGGATAATACATTTTCTAGGAAGTTTAGTGTATCTCATTCAGAATCAGAGTTATGTAACTTTGAAAAGGATAACTTTTCCAATTTTGTAGGATAAATAACCAAGGGGTTACATCATCAGGACAAAGAAGGGTACAAAAGGAGTGTGTGATTGACACATCGATATACATTTTTTGAACTTTGAAAAATTTTGGGGCAGGGAAAATTTTTGTGCAGCCTTTCTTTACCATTTACCATTACCAATATGTTTTTCAAACTCAGGATACTCCGAAAAAAATTACTTGGTGAATTTGATATTGAACTTATTGGCATCCGGAATCATTAATTCTCAAAGTTAATCATAAGGGAATGATTCACCAAATTCAATTAAAAATTGTCTGATTTCATTATACAGTTAATTACACACATGATGGCTCACGGGATGAATATATTTCCTACCAAAATTATATTTATACCTCTCTGTTCCTCTTCAGGTGACCAATAATATGCATGAAAACCAACAACCAATAGAATTTGAGTATTTTCCTAACTGATTTTTCCTCCACTTCTCACCAACTCTAAGGCTAAGCTATGCAGGAACAATTTTTAAGTAACATGAATTTTATTCATTCATTAAAATCAAATTTATCATGATCATCTTTTCTTTCTCAATTTTAATAATTGTCTGATTCATCAAATTATTCCAGACTTCTATGGCATTTTGTATAACTCTATAACCAAGCTATGCAATAAAGTATTTCCAGTTAACATGCATTATATTAATTCATCAAATGTATCGACAATATTTCTTTTTAAAATTTAAGCCATCTTTTAGTTTCAGCAAATTGAGTATACCGTTTGTTCTATGAGATTTTGGATTTATCACAAGATTCATCAGATTATTTCTATTGATGAATAATTTCATTTATTTTCCATTTGAAAATCTTGAATTACAATGTAATACCAAGCTAAAAACGATGAACATTCATGTTTAGTTAGAAGAATATTCATTTTCGAAAGATCAACACTATAATTTACATCCCCCTCTTATTCACTCTTCCTCATGAATTAATTATTACCGAACAAAATGTGATAGAAACAATCTGTATAACAAAATGGGTCTATAATTATCTTTTTCGTGTTATTACATGCTATGCCAGGGGGGTCTCATCATTTCACACAAAATGCCAATACTCTATATAGAGGGGTCACACGTTTAACATTATAAAAGTTCTCATCCCTTGACTTTTGATTTTATCACTAAATAGAAGGGGACTCGGTTTTTAGATCAATGTGTGATTTTTAATAACATTAAAATCATGTACAATGAGTTATACTCATTGACTATTCAAATAATCAAGCAAAGTAGACCTTCTTTATATGATTAGAATAAAACGACTGAAAGAGACACATTGAACACTCCTTAACTGTTCCCTAACTTGTGTAAATCATTATTTCAATAAATGAATATGAAAGTTTCAATTTCAAAAAAATGAATGCCTTTGCCAGAGAAGCCGGGAATAATTTTATGAATGAGACAATTAAAAATTGCATCAGATGGATAAATTCGTGTAAAATTTAGATGAAGGAAATCTGATTTTAATCAATCGAGAAATAAATATAAAACTTTATAAAATACCATAGATCGAATGGTCTACTCAATCAATTTGAAACTAAAACTTGTCCAAAATTGTAAAATTCCAATCAAGTTTCGGAAATACTTGGTTAAAAAATTGAGAAAGAAAAGATGATCATGATAAATTTGATTTTAATGAATGAATAAAATTCATGTTACTTAAAAATTGTTCCTGCATAGCTTAGCCTTAGAGTTGGTGAGAAGTGGAGGAAAAATCAGTTAGGAAAATACTCAAATTCTATTGGTTGTTGGTTTTCATGCATATTATTGGTCACCTGAAGAGGAACAGAGAGGTATAAATATAATTTTGGTAGGAAATATATTCATCCCGTGAGCCATCATGTGTGTAATTAACTGTATAATATTTGATTTGCTGACTTTATTACTTTAGATCTTCGGAAATATCTTACCATGCCAGACTTATTCCCAATTGTGAAGAAATTTCTTTGGTAGTTTTGCCTTTCACAACTAAACAATTAATATCCGTTCTTAGATCATGCTTCATGGTTGATGACAGTGAAAATGAATATTGAATTGAATTGTTGGACAAAACAATAATCAAAGGATATGAAATAGGATTTTTAAAAAAAGAAGATTAAAATACCAATTGCGCTTCTTTTCATAGCAGGGTAGGCAACATAAAAACATAGAAGTTCCAACTTGATTATAAGATCACTACTTTAAAAAAGTTACTCTCAAAGAACATAATAACATAATTCAGGATCATATGATAGCAAAAATAAGCAGAAGACTCATTAAAGTCTAGCATAGCTCGATGTTAAATAAATGAGCTTAGTGTAAATAGTTAGGATAAATAAATCTCACACAAATAAAGATAACGGGGATTGGACAAAATGGTTGGGTATAAAATACAGCATAAGATCTGAGGTTCGATTCTCGGAGAAGGCGTAAGGTTAACTGACGCTCCGTAATAAGGGTGAAAATATAGTATAAGGTCTCGCTTGATCTATTTATATGTGTGAAATTATTGTTTCATTGAATTAGTCATTTGATGTTCGACTAGAGCTACTGTATATTTATATTATACAGGCTATGAATTCTTTAATATTTGAGTAATCTATTTGAGTTATAAAAAAAGAAAAATTTTATTTTTGTCTTTAAACTGTTGAGTTTTTAGTAATTCACCTTGGATAGATTTTATGAGACTTTCTGTTTTCATATTATTGTTGATAAGAAAATATCGATTCATCTTTCCGTCATCAATTGAATGGAAACATAAACTTTGATTCAGATTTTGGTAATAGAAAGGCTTGATAAATTTACATAGCGAATCTTTGGAGAATTTTAAAATTTTAGATCCTTCTATAACTTCAATTTTGTCGAATTGAAAAATTTCATATCCAAACTTAGTTGAACTGAACAAAATTGTTTCTTTGACTCTTTCTTGAAAATAAAATAATCTTATTGGTAACAAATTTTATACATAATTATAATTTTGAAATTTCGATCACGATATTGAAATTGAAAACAGCTTTCGTTTCATAACAACTATCTGTGTCAGGCATCAAGTTGGCCAATTGAATTTTATTTCTATTCAACGAAATATTTACGGGATTCATTGTCTAATATAATGTCTAAATTACTTTTAATATATTTTAAAAGTATAAAAAGAATGAAACAAAACTCAAAATTTACTCAAGTGATTCTCTGATAAAGATGAATGTAACTGCTTTTCACTGTATTCATTTATTGGTAAAATAGATAAAATCAAAAATTAAATTGATAAATTTCAAATAAAAATAACCCTTTCTGAGTGTCGATAAATAACCAAAAATAAAAATAAACCAACCGGAAACAATGTCTACGAATTAAAAGCAGCAGAAGCCTACTTTATCAACGAACAGAAGCCCAACCTCTGCATCCAGAAGAAGTACGTTAAACCAATCAGCCTACCTAGACCAAGAGAAAAAAAGTGTCAATCATCCCAACCTCCCCCTAGAAAGAGAAAGAGAGAGGAACTGGAAATGAATCAACAAATTACTGATTTCTACCGGGCAACACAATAAAGAATCTATAATTATCTGTTTCACACTACAATCTTTTTCAAAAGAACACTATTTACACCCTACATATTAATTATAATTAACTATTATCCTATTTGAAATAACAATATTCTACTCCTACCTGGTAACAGGTTGGAGCCAATCAACTTGATTATGCCCGAAATAAAGGCCCTTATCTGTGAAAAATTTTTGCATCACTTTCTTCTTACTCCAAAATATAATTTTACTTATTACATCGAAAGCCATATATTATTATCATTCGGAGGAGGATTAAGATCGTCGGGGGATGATTTTTGGAAATTGAGCTCATTTATTTTTTTGTTTATTTATCATTCTTTTTATTTGAAATTTATCAATTTTATGCCCGAAATAAAGGTCCTTATGTGTGAAAATTCTGGCATCACTTTCTTCTTACTCCAAAATGAATCCAGTATCAATTACTCAGCTCAAAGCCGATGTCTCTGGACATCTCTCAAACCTAAAATTATATGACAAGAAAAAAATCAAAATATTCAAATCCTCGAGAATTTAATTAATTTTTTAAAATCTTTTATTATTTGTTATAGTCTTGGGCCCAAGTTTTACATTAAAAACAGACCAAAAACAGAAAAAAACAGTGAAAGCAGACATTGGTTTTGAAAAATTCCTTGAGAGAACACAAAGTATATAAAACTCTGATGAGGCTAGAGACCACTTCAATACGAAACACATGGCAGTAAATACAAGAGGATGCTCCTGCCAGATAGTGATAGAGAATCTACTAGAGAAAAGTTTCATCGACAAAGTCAAAGCGGAAATATTCTGAAGAGAACTTGTTTTTTAATCATCCTCATGAACCTAAATCAGAATAGTAATGTCTTAAATGAATTCCGACAGTATAACCGTTTTAAAAGATTTTTTTCATTACAAATTCAAACCTAAAAACCTGCAGGGATTTGTTTCTAAAGTGTATGCCATGTTCAATATAGTCTATTGTATCATTAGTACACACGCATCAGAGAACAACCAATCATAAATAATTTTTTTTTCTATAAATTTTCAATTCAGGAACGCAGGTATTTTAATTTAAACTAATCCTTTAATTACTTTCAAGTAGCATCGGAAATTCCTTAATAAAAGTTGAACGATATTTTAATGAGGGAAACTTGAATCTCTATTTGAAATAATCAACAATAAATATTTTTAATTTCATTGAAAGTTACCTTCTCTAATGAAAAATTTAGCCTGACAAGTTGAGCAATGCCATACCTTCATATCAACTCATTTAGCTGATTTGATGATCGTAATCATTCTTACATAAAAAGGTCTTTTTGAGTCTGGGATTAATCCGAAAGGCTGACAAAGTTCATCAATGACCACTGAATCTTGTCGGAAGATCAAGCCAGTCGATGAATGTTTGTCACAAATATCAAAATTCATATCTATAATATCCATGAATAGATTTTAGATTTAGTAAGTAATTAAATTGAAATTGAAAACAAGATCAATATTTATTTCGATTGGTATTGGGGTAACTTTATAGATATTGGCTAAATTACGAATGGAATAAGTTTTAGGAAGCTTATTTATTTCCAATCAATCTTGAGTGCTAAGTTGTTTCTTCATGATGATAAGAACTAGTGCAGAACAAAAAACTCCTTCTGAAAAGATTAACTTGAAAGCATTCTAATTGGTCAAATGCAAACCTCAACATGTCTTGACAAGGATAAATTCAGTGTAGTGCAGTCCAAAAAGCTAATTCATGAGTGAGATGCAAATAAACCTCCTTTTTAGATTTTCTCCCTAACTGAAATTTGAAGGATTTAATTATCTTATTTACAAGGAAAAAATATAGTTTCTTGCAATTAAAAATAGTTTTTCTGCTTCGCAAATTTGAGTTCAATTCGCCAGCTGCTACAAGCAGAATACAGTTTTACCTGAAAAATTCCTGATATCTTTTGAGGAAGACCTAAAAACCCTCCTAACCTGAGTGAGCAGGAAAAGATTTGATATCAAAGAATAATGGAATACATACTATAACGTTGAAGAGCCGTATCGAATCCTGGCTATGGCGTACTGACGAGTCCTAATGGGAATGAAACGCATCTACATCTGGAACTGTGAGTTGAATATTATTTATAGTATTGAGACTTGCTTATCCGAATTCTGACATCTAGGTGTGAAGAGACAATCTCCATCAAGTAAGATTCATACGGATATAGTAATAACCAGTTACCACACTTTTCTAGTAGGTTAAATGTCTAAAAACACTGTAATTATTACAGGTAAAAGCTCTGTAAAGTGACGAGAGTTGTGTGAATGTGCAAGTATACCTTACTTATTTACCATTTCTACCCCAAATTTCATGAATAATAGACCAATAGAAATTGAGTATTTGTCGGCCAATCAGAATTGAGCAACATTCCTCCTACAATTTTTCCAAGGTCCCAAATATATTTTGCTACCAGAATCTCAAATTTTTCAATAGGTTGATGAAATTTTGTAGATGTTCTCAATCTTTTATTCTGATTAATTTCCACTTCGAATTTTTTTGTTATCTTATCAAGAAGAGGCCGTAGTAAAAAGAGCTAAAGCAGCAGTCAGTCAAACTTAAATTTAGTACCATTAAATTTAGCATGAAATTTAGAGTAAACTTGGAAATTTTCAAGCTTCTATTCTAAAATATATGGCTAAAATTCGATGTTGAAATCAGTCTCAGATTTTGAATGATTTTAGATGAAAAATCAAAAAAAGATCATTTTTCGTTTTCCCAATCCCATACCCCTCCCCATGATTAGTCATGGGGTTGACCATTTGTACGTTGTACATACATAGGTGTGAATACAAACATGTCAATCAAAGCTGTCACACTGTTCTCTTCCTTTTACATAGAATAGGGGTTTCTACTCACACATACACACCCCTATCACAATGAACATAGAGTGGGTCACACACACACACTTTCTATAGAATGTAATGTAAAATCCTACCACGCCATATTTGGATATGAATGTATGATAGAGAAAAATTATTCTGATGATGTAAAATTCACTTATCATTCATTATAACTGTCCCACGCCATGAATACACTACGTTTGTACGCTAACGATGTAAAACTAAGAATCCTGCAATCATAACCATCAAATCATAATGAAACTTTATAATTATCATTTTTTTCTGCTACGGCCTCTTCTTGATAAGATAACAAAAAAATTCGAAGTGGAAATTAATCAGAATAAAAGATTGTAATTATTACAGGTAAAAGCTCTGTAAAGTGACGAGAGTTGTGTGAATGTGCAAGTATACCTTACTTATTTACCATTTCTACCCCAAATCTCATGAATAATAGACCAATAGAAATTGAGTATTTGTCGGCCAATCAGAATCGAGCAACATTCCTCCTACAATTTTTCCAAGGTCCCAAATATATATAACAAAAAAATTCGAAGTGGAAATTAATCAGAATAAAAGATTGAGAACATCTACAAAATTTCATCAACCTATTGAAAAATTTGAGATTCTGGTAGCAAAATATATTTGGGACCTTGGAAAAATTGTAGGAGGAATGTTACTCGATTCTGATTGGCCGACAAATACTCAATTTCTATTGGTCTATTATTCATGAGATTTGGGGTAGAAATGGTAAATAAGTAAGGTATACTTGCACATTCACACAACTCTCGTCACTTTACAGAGCTTTTACCTGTAATGGATATCCTTGTAAAAATCCGTGTACTGTAGCTAATAAATTAGGAGTTTTTCCTGGAAATTATATCCCGAATGATTACGGATTATATAGGAAAAGAGTAAAAACTTCATTTGGGGGTCATATAAAGAAAATATTTCCATTTTTGCAATTAACCCTTTTAAATAAGAAAGATTTAACAGAAAACATCGATAAATGGATTTAGATAAAGAAATTTTTTGATGCAACTACTTATTTTTTAATTTTTAACTTGAGAGTATTTTCAAGTTCTAACCATACAATGTATATGGTATAGACCTGTCCATTTGTACTCGATACGATATATCGATAAATATCGTATCTCGATATCTGCTCGATAAATATTGATAGCATATATCGAGTACTTTCGATAATATATCGAATAGTATCGTGTGAAATTTTGTGGTAGAAAATATTAAAATCTTAAATCTCGTCTGTTCATTATACATGGGTAACACATTTGACACTCCTCACACTCAGAGGGGAGAGTGGTTTGAACTCTCGAGTCAGCCTGCAAATGATATAACCAATCATAATCGAGTTTCCCAATGACTTTGTTCCATGAAAACCCATGCTGCCATTTCACTATTCAAAATGTCATGCAACTCATATTTCATGTCTGATGTTAAGTACACTAGTCCGGTAAACCAATACTTCATCTCAGTACCAGGCGGTAAGTTACAATAATTAACATCATTAGCAATAGATCTTCAAATGTGTATCATCGATGGATATGAGAGTGTTATCAAAACAAAACAGTCAAGTACAAATAACCTCTTAAGCAATCTCAATACGAGGCTTGCAGAAAAATTATCGATGAAAATAAAGTCACTAAACTCGACAAATCTATGACAGCGATAAGAAATGTCACTAAAGTCAAGTCTAATTCTGCTTTTAGTCCAACACGATGGAACAGCATGAGAAAACTAATTATGAAAATGTTAGAGTTGAAAGAGGGAATATTGGGTTAATTTTGATATTTAATTTATATTTAGATCTAAGTGAGCCTTGTTTAACCGAAGAAGATTTCGATAATCTTAAAAATATTTCTGTGAATATTAACTTTGTTAACAAAATGATAACGAAATTCTCGGCAGGCAATGTTACAACGATAAATCACGTGAACAAACTCATACATCTATTGAAAAAGGGTATTGATAAGCAAAGTAAAGAAGTGAATCAATTTTATAAAAAATTCTGCATTGCTTTCAAATTTCACTTGAACAGAAAATTTGATGACGAATTTATTTTTAATGCTGCTAGTTTCCTCGACCCTCTTTTCAAAAGAAGGTCTATTGACGATAGAAAATTCAGAGTTTTTGTGAAAACACTGAAAAAACTCTCAAGTGAGGAAATCTCCAGTGACTCCAGCCCTGAAACTTCGTCGCCTTCGAAAACAAAGATTCTAACAACGAAGTCCAGCATTTTTGACATTCTCGAAAAAGAAGAAGAAGAAATAAAGACCAAAAGTAAAAGGTTGAAGACTTCATTCATAGGTTTTAGACTTTTGGAAAGGCAGACAACTTGATTTTCCCCAGTTGGCAAATATTGCCAGAAGCATTTACAGTATTAATCCAACTAGTGTTGCATCAGAGCGGGTTTTCAGTGTAGCTAGAAGAACAATACCCTGGTACAGGGGATCACTCGACTCTAACACAGTTGAAAAAATCTTGTTTTGTAAACTTAATATGAATATGATTAAAGATTTGCCCGAAAATACAATATAAGATTTATTATTCATCCTTTATCTTTTTCTATTGAAACTAAAATTATTAAAAAGAACCTTTCTCTTCAAGATTACTTGAATGAGTATAAAAATCTGTACTAGAAAAGTGGGCTAAATACCAGTTTAGAGGCATCAACTATTTACTTGCAGTGATACTATTGATAAGTAGTCTATGATCGTAAAATACAAAATAAAAGGTATTTTTATTCATAAAATCTATTCAATACTCACTACTCAAGATTGAAAGCAGATAAATCCAAAATCAGTGAAATTTCCAAAATATACAAAATAATTTATAATACCAACCAATATGAACAACATTTATTTAAAATATAAGATTTATTTTTATTATAAGCAAAAACCGCTAACTATAATTAATGCAACATGCTATCCATACAAGATATTAATCTTACTAATGTAGAAAAGCTAACAGCTAACATGTTAGCCATTGCCAGAAATGATAAGAAAGGTTTAGTTGAGATGTGCCAACGCCTAAAACTAATACCATTACATGCTAACCATGATGATTGTAATGGGGAAATGTATCTTGGCCTGTATTCATCTTGTCTTGATGGTTATGTATTCCGCTGCCTATTATGTAAGAAACGAAAATCTATAAGAGATGGTAAGAAATAATTTATTCATCCAAAAGGTACATTCTTCGCAAAGTCTCATCTGCCAATCTGGAAAATACTTTCAATTATTCGTCTGGTATGCTACAAGGCTGATGATCTTTCTAACATCACAGCTGAGCTAGATATTAGCAAGACTACTGCAGTTGACTGGACTAATTTCGTTCGAGATATTTTCTGCGAGTTCATCAATCGCGTTAATATCAAGATTGGTGGTAAAGGAATGAAGGTACAGATAGATGAATCCTCTTTTGTTCATCGAAAATATCATCGAGGCCATATTCTTGCCAATTCAAACATATGGGTTTTTGGTGGAGTTGACGAAGAAGGAAAAGTTTTCATGCAGACTGTTCCAGACCGTAAAAAGACCACGCTTCTTAGAATAATCAAAGAGAAGATTTTGCCTGGCTCGATCATTATTTCTGATGAGCACAAATCATACAAGAAGCTCAACCAGGAAGGTTATGAGCATCGAACAGTGTGCCATAAGTATGAGTTCGTCAATAACACTGGTGATCATACGAATCGCATTGAAGCTATCTGGGGAGCTGCTAAAAGGGATGGTAGAAAAGTGACAAATAAACGAAAAAATTTATTGGACAGCTATTTAATGATGTATATTTTCATAAGAAATAATCATAATAATATCTTTGAAGCAACAATCAATGCTATTTCGGAGATTTATAGAGTTCAATAAATATTTACCCATTAAATCCAATATTTTCCTCTTTAGGGAATCAATATAGTTTAATAAGGGTTTAATATAAGTTTAATATCTTGTAGTGCTAGTAGAATTAGTATACATTAGTATGAAATATTTTAATAAAGTAATGTATATACTTATAAGTAATCACATAAAAACTAAATAAAAACCAGGTGCCCCTAAACTGGTATTTATTTAGTGTAGTATTAGGTCTCATGTAGAAGAGTAAACGGGAATGTGTCTAGTTTCTATCTGTACAAACATGATATTTATTAGTGGGGGAGGGGAGTATTTATGAGAAAATATCGGTAGAAGTCGATATTTTATCGATATTATCGAAGAGGTTCGATATCAAGTCGATAAATTTATCGAAAAAATATCGAGAAGATATATTTTGCGATATATCGAAAAGTCGATATATATCGAATATCGACTTACGATATGGACAGGTCTAATATGGTATACATATTATTTCACTTACCACAAGCCTTGTTGAGGAATTTAAGTCTATTAGCATTTTTCAATGTGGTTACCTGTATGTCGATATAATTTCCATTGTATTTAACCATTTTCATTTCAATTCTGTTTTGGTCAACCGGTGATTCAATGGCATATGACATACCGAATGAATATTCAGAACCATTTTTTGACTTGACAATAACTTCTCCCTTTTTTTTGGTTTCAACAAAAGAAAAAATGTCAGTGAGAAATTCAAATTCCTTCTTGTTTCTGATGAAAACAACATCTGTGTCTTTAGTTTGCATTCCTATTTTTATAATTTATTCAATAATAGTATCGCAAATAATTAGTTAAAAACCAAGCCGTTTTACATGAAAAAGAAGGATTTCTGAGATAGTCAATTTCACACATGATCTCTTGAGCCGATGAGTCATGACATTTCATAGGAATGATTGAATTTAATTTTACTGAATTTTAAAATTGATACTGGCGCATCTTGTTCTTTAAAATAATACATGGTTTCTCAGATTTTATGAATAAGAATGTTTATTAAATAGTAAATTTATCTCGAGACATCATGAGGGAAATTGACTGTGATAACATACCTGACAACAGATATGATCTAATCAAAATAAAAAATACTATATCGTTTAATAAAGCCTGTACTTTATATCTAGTATCAGACTTGACTTGAGCCTTATATGTAAGAAACAACACATTATTTTGAAATTATATGACTCTCGTAATTATATGGACAAAAATAATACGAATGATTGCTTATTCTCTTTCGAAATCATATTTGGAAAAAACACATACTGTTTTTTCTCGAACTTAGAAAATGTGGGAGCATATATAAGATATTTTGGGGAATAAAATAAATTTTAATAGTAATTTTGAAAAATAATACATAAAATCTACTCGTGACTGATAATGTATGAATTTCAATATTTACCATTCATTGCCTTGTTATATTTGTGCACCCATTCATCTGAATCTTCCGTTTTAAAACTATAATATAAAGTGTGAACTTCATTTCCAATTAGCACCACACTGAGTTTTAAAGAATTGTAATAAAGAAAATAATATTCTTCGACAATCTTTTTATTTCTAAACAACTGGAATTTATTCTTTTCTACTTTCCAAGAATCAAATTCAGTTATATGAACATTTTCGTGAGATCCATACATAACTGCGCATACGTCTATGAAATTTAATAGTCATTAATTTGATAAAATTCATTTTGAATCGAATTGATTTTTTTTGTATTAAATAGTCTGTTTTTCTTTGTACGTTCGAAGTAAATAGAATTTTGATATCAGATTATTCACCGAAAATTACCCTCCTAAATTCTTAATAAAAAAATGTTTCAAAAATTGCTGAAATAATTTCTTACCAATCCAAGAAATTATACAGTCAATTTCACACATGATGACTCGAGATAAATTAAATATTTCATGGAGGTTTACTTTTATACCTCTCTGTCCCAAATCAGTAGCCAATGAATGTTTAGTATCCAAGGACCAATCAGAATTGAGCAGATTTTTTCTATTCCCAATATTTCACAACTTTCCATAAAGTGTTTGTTTCAAAATTAAATACTACATGTTATGCCTCATGAGATGGAGAATTTTTTGCTCTTTCAAATGAACTAAAAATCATTGCTGTGTATTTAGTAATAACTGAGATAAAATAACTCTGTTATCTTAGGGTGTACAGAAAAAATAATTGCACAATTCAATAGGCAATTGAATATCCCATGTTATCCCTGAAGATTTTTGAGAAACTGTAAAAGGTGTAAGATTCATTGCAAATATAAATCGGCTAACAAAACTTGAAAAACGTAAAAAAAATGTCTATGATTTTGAATAAATAATATGGAGAATAAATTCTTGAAAAAACAGTCGAAAACCATATGTAGAACAAATTGAAATAGAGATGGAAAGGATTGAAGATAGAAATTTTAAATGTGTGAATAGCATTCCAGTAGTCAATCCCCTTTCACCAAAAAGTCTATACAATACAGATGTTGTTGGATGAACTTTTCTAAGAGGGCGAACTGTTCGCCACCCTATATACCAAACAATAATTTTCTTTCTGTAATACATATGATTTATAAGTCAATCCTCAAAATTGTCACATTTTCAATCCTTTCCATCTCTATTTCAATTTGTTCTACATATGGTTTTCGACTGTTTTTTCAAGAATTTATTCTCCATATTATTTATTTAAAATCATAGACATTTTTTTTACGTTTTTCAAGTTTTGTTAGCCGATTTATATTTGCAATGAATCTTACACCTTTTACAGTTTCTCAAAAATCTTCAGGGATAACATGGGATATTCAATTGCCTATAGAATTGTGCAATTATTTTTTCTGTACACCCTAAGATAACAGAGTTATTTTATCTCAGTTATTACTAAATACACAGCAATGATTTTTAGTTCATTTGAAAGAGCAAAAAATTCTCCATCTCATGAGGCATAACATGTAGTATTTAATTTTGAAACAAACACTTTATGGAAAGTTGTGAAATATTGGGAATAGAAAAAATCTGCTCAATTCTGATTGGTCCTTGGATACTAAACATTCATTGGCTACTGATTTGGGACAGAGAGGTATAAAAGTAAACCTCCATGAAATATTTAATTTATCTCGAGTCATCATGTGTGAAATTGACTGTACAAGTAGAAGCTCTGTAAAGTGAAGAAGCTTTTACAATTGTATATAAATTGTATATTAGAATGGAATTTCGATCAATAGAAATAGAAGTAAGTCTTCCAATGAAATTGAAGCCTGATAATTTATTCTTTTTCGTATTTATTTTAATTCATTGCTGAGCAGAATCCTTTTACACTACTGAATTGAAATTTTGAGAGTAAACTAAACTTAAGATTCTTAACCTATACCAGTTTGAATCAACTTTTTATGACATAGGGAAGATGGCTACGTTTATAATGATCTCAACGGTGTGAGACAGCGCCTATAACCACTAGGCCAGAACCCCCGTTCATCTGCGATTACTCAACACTCCCATAGTTTTGTCACCACCTACCCACTGGTTGTTTCGAATAATAACAATGAGGAACATTTCGGCACAAAAATTTGATTTTCTCAAAAACAAACTAAATATCCCAAATTTTATTCGAGTTTATTATAAAATATTTGCTGAGGTCCTCTTTTTCCATTTCCTCTTTGAATGGCAATGATCTTCAAGCAACTTTTGATAAGAAATAGAATTGAGTTTTTCATCAATTATTACTAGACTGCCAGTACTTTTAGATGTTATGAATCCCAAAACCATTACACTGCCGCCTCCGAAACCTCTCTTGATGCGTGTAGGTATTGGAAAAGATTTGTCAATCCAGCATGATGTTAATCCATAAGGACCATCTAGATTGAATTTTTTATCATCTGAAAAAATTACCTTTGACCAATCTTCGTTTTGAACGATTTTATCAGTTTTCCATCACTTTCTAAAATCTTTGTTTTTTTTTTTAAATAACGCTGAATGGATCCTGCACTGCAATTCAACTGGAGTTGGGATTTTATCTGAGAGGACGAGAATTTTTTTTTGTGGCAAGAAATTTAATTTTTTTCCCCAATACATTTCGGAATCATGCTCTTTCGACCTCGTTTTCTGGGATTCTTTTTCGAATTTCTTGGTTTATTGATATGCATAATTGTTTGATGACTACATCCATTTTTTTCAACTTTTCGTAAACTATAGCCAACTTCCAACAGGTTTGAAGCTTGATTTCTTTCAGATGATGTCAGCTTCGAGTTTTTGTTCTTATAGCCCTAATGAATGGATATTTTTTAATTTCAAAGATTTAATTATATTATTCTTTAGTTTAGGAATATACGTTATGATGCTTGAACCTTAATCACACGTATTCACAGAAAAAATATCAGTTAGAAAGTGTAAACATTTAATATGTTGTTTTCAATATGGTTTTTCGTCAAATCGACCGTTCTGTTCTTGCTTTCCTACTATTTCGAAAGATAAACTTAGTTGTAAAGCCTTAAGAAGCAGCAAACAGCAGAAAAACTTTTTTAGAGACCAGTGATCATTATTGGATAAGAAAGAAATGACAATCTCGATGAAACAACTCTCTTCGTATATGGAACTGAGTTTTAGATAAGCTTAAAACTCTTCAAGGACAGGGTAACTATTGTCTTTTTTGTAAATGTTGCTAGAGATAAACGACCTTTCAAATCACACATTTATGTTTGAATGATAATGACAAACACTTCTTGAATTATACATCCTCAAAAAATCATAAGCTACAGTTTCTACCACCAAATTGTACTTGAGTTTGTCAACCGATCGATGCCAAATTTATGAGGTCATTCAAATGAAATTATATAAAAATTCTTGAAGATGCAGTAGATTCGAAAGGTATCAAGCCAACTGAATTCAAGAAATTCCTGAATTAAAAAGAATGTCTGTATATCGCTAAAGAAGAAGTTTTAAAATCTAGAACAATAGTTAATTGTTTAATAAACATAAATTAATTAATGATTCGGCCGAAAAATAAATAATTTCAGGCTTGGAATCAAAATCTAATTAAGTATTTATTCCCCCTTTAGATTAAAATGTATTATAATCTAACATTAATCTAGTGTATAAATTGAATTAGTTGGTTCAATTAATTGTTGATTAAAAAACTATTATACAAGTGTATTGAGATCAGTAAACTTCAATGATAAATGAACATAATTCGAAAAAAATCAACAATCCAATTATTATCCTATATCAAATATTTTATAGTAAACTCGAATAAAATTTGAAATTTATTACTTTGTTTTAAAGAAAACAGAATTTTTGTGCCGAAATGTTAGCCAATTTTCAGAAAATATTTGCAAATTTACTTTCTACATCTAGTTTCAACACTCTCAAAACCTTTCGGGATAAATGGAAATACAGTCATCAAGTTTAAAATTTATACTTCTTTCAGAGGGTATAAAATTTATAACTCCAGTGTTATAAATCTTTTATTGAATAGCAAAACTTTAAGGGGAGGTTTTCGAAATTTCGAAAAATTCGCTCTTTGTTGATTATCTCATCTCACAGACAGCCGAAAATTTTTTAATACTAGATTTGTGATCAGCGTGATATTTTACATAAGAATTTTTAAATTAGAAACAAACATCCTGACTCCACCTCCACTTATTTAATTATAGTTATATTTCTTACCTTTTACAAATTTTTTTTGATATCCTGCTTCCAATGCCATACGACAATTTGTTAAAATACCCGTGCTTAATATCTTCACAAAATTATACTGTGGAATTTTATACATTTCAAAACAGTTATAATATGCATATTTAAAACAGAAAGATTCTTGTTTTTTGCCTTCTTTGTATAAAGTGATCATATTTTTACCAGTCAAATGATAATCAGCATCAACTCTTTGTGCACCAGATTTATAATTAATTAGCACGAATTCTCTTGTTTTATTCACTAAAATTAAAAAAAGTTTTTCTTTCAAACAATTCTTAAATACAAACATATATCTACGTTTGTTAACATGGTTTTTTTTATTTTTTAGATTTGTACAATACTATGCTTATCTGAATCAAGAACTGAAAAAAACTTAGATAAAAGCAGCAATTTAAAATTAAGTTTATAGGTCGGGGTAGTTAAAAACTGTCTAAGTTTTTTGACTACATTGATAGGTTTTTAGAAAATTTTCAACCAATGAAGTTCAAGCACAAAGATTTTTTGATTTCTAAGTAGGATTCCTGTTGTATATAAGATAAATAGCTAAATAAAATTTTTTGATGATTTAGTTATACAAATATCTAACGTTTGGTAATTTTTCAGAATTCTTGCTTCATTATTAAAATCCTTGTTTTGAACTATAAAATTAGTACCATCAAATGCAGAATTCAAAGTTCAGCCTAGAATTTCATACTGAAATATTATTCCGGATTAGAAATCCCTTGAAGTTAGATTCGTCCAATTTTTAATTTTAAATGAAAATTGAGAAATTTCGTTCATTTCAACCAATAACTAAAGTGGGGGAGAAGTTGAAATGCTGAAAATATATCTGAAATCCTGAAAAATCCGAATGGTCTATGAAGCTTCAGAAAGTCGCGAAAATTTCCAGCAGTAAAATCTCTGAACTATACAGGATAAAAACTCAGAATACCATCTGAATCAATAATGGTTCGAAGAGGTATCAAACGCTTTCTACTTATCACAAAGTGCCTCACTCCTCAAAATCTTCGTGATCGATATAGGATACAAGGAGAAAAAAATATTCTGACAATCTTCAATAGAAGCAAAAATTTATTTGAAAAATTAAACAAGTGTACTAAATCACTTTGAAGCCGATTGTTAACCCATATCAGAAAATATATCTTATTTTTTGATAAAAATAGAATAAAATCTCAAGTCTAGGCTCACCTGTAAGATCTAACTTATCGCAGCAGGAGTTGAAACTAATAGTGATCACTAGGGCGACCAGAAAAAGGCATACTTTATGATGAAAAAAGGCAATTTTTAATTCTGAAAAAGGCAAAAAAAGGCAAATTCATAAAATCGAATGTTTCTCACGAGAAGCACCCCAAGAAGGTATCTGCTGAAAGCGGAC
The DNA here is from genome assembly GCA_012064415.1 of Gyrodactylus bullatarudis. Lineage (NCBI taxonomy): Eukaryota > Metazoa > Platyhelminthes > Monogenea > Gyrodactylidea > Gyrodactylidae > Gyrodactylus > Gyrodactylus bullatarudis. Next base: position 90,445 of record SSNU01000102.1, on the reverse strand, counting down.
TTAAAGGAGATCTCATTAAAAATCCAAAAAGTAGCTTTAACAACATAGTAAAGCATAAAAGGTATATTCATATAATCGAATATCTCTCACAAGTAGTGATTTAAAAAAATTAATCAATTCTTCAAGCCTTTCAAGTGAATAGAATGAGAATGAGATGTTGAGTTGGATAAGCCATTTCTATTGGCTGTTTACCGAGTCCCCCCTAAAATTAGATTCAGACAATGAAAATTTAACTAAGATCAAGATAAACAAGGATAAAAAATTTGCACAATCCTTGAAAAAAATGAAAAAGCAATCCTTTTTAAAAAAGGCAAAAAAAAGGCAAGCCTCCTCGAAATAGGCAAAAAAGGCAAACTTATTTCTCTTATCAATAGGTTTAGAAAAAAAAGGACTGAATTTTTAATATTTTCAAAGTATTTTAGACTCACTCTCAAAAAAGGCAAAAAAGGCATTTTGGTCGCCCTAGTGATCACTGATCACATAATTACTATATTGAATTTTTAACAAAAGATTTTACCAGTGATAATAAATCAATTTAATGAAAAAATCCTTTATCTTCTATTCTTGATTTCTTATTCTATATTATTATTGGTCAAAAAGTTTTATTATTCTTTCTTAATTCTGATTGGACGAAACTTTAGGGTATGAGATCATGAAAATATATAAATGGTAAAGAGTATTTGATGAATTTGTCCTACCACTGAAGAAGACGTGTGAAGCCTATCGCCATCGAAACTTTTGGAGTGACCGTAATGGATGAGAATCCCCGTGTTGACTTAAGTTTTAATAAATCTTATTATTAATCATGATTTTTCAATAAATTTTCATTTCATACTTATTATTTCTCGAATAAACGAATACGATCTTATGAAAAAGTGTCTCATTGCGAAAAAAAGATAGGAGTCATTTTATCTCGGTTTCATTCAATAGAAATTTTTCTATGAGCCAAAATGGCAAAATTCAAAAAATGGCAGTTGATGTGGGTAGGCATATATTAATTGGTAGAATTAATGGAGGAGGAGTAAATTTTTATCATTATAAGAATAGAGAAATTTATTTTATACCTTATTTTTCGTTTGAAGATGATCTTTCAATCATATCAATCAAGTTCTCATTATGAGCCTGATTTTATTCCTATGACTAGGACAGAAGTATTGGGCAATAATAGAATTTATTCATATCTTGTAGAGAAAAAAAGAATATTGCTTCCTCCTTTACATATCAAACTAGGAGTTTTCAAGCAGTTTATAAAGGCTCTTGTCATGAAAAACTCTCATAGTCTTGGTTACCTTGGCTGGTCCCCAAATAAATTATTTGATAAAAGATGATACTTTTTGTTTCTCTTTCATAGATGAAGAAGTAAGAGCATGGGAAGCTTTTAAAAATCCTAATATTGACCTAAGTTTTAATAAATGTTTTTTTTTATATTTTGAGATTCATTAAATTTACAAGTTGAATTGGAGGAAAAAAACTATATATATTTTGAGTGAATTTTCAATCTATTCTAACTTTATGCGTATTTTAAAAACCTTTGCAAAAATGCTGAAATTACGTGATTATCGCGAAATTTAACGTTCTTTCTAATGGTATTATTTTTAATTTCAGACTCTGATATTTTCATATCAAAAAAATTAATTTTGTTAATTGAGCTACTGAAAACTACCTTTTTGAGGTTTTTGGTCACAGCGGCCAAAACATTAACGATAGAAAAATTCTGAGAGCAGATCTGAAACCAGCATACAATTTCACTCTAGAAAAGTTTTGTCCGATCAAGTTTGTACGATTCACCTCACCCGTGTTATTATCGTTATATTGAGGATACACTTATAATTTCAAATGCTAATAATAATTTTGATGACTAGAGAATAGAATTCAACAGACAACAAATCCAGATAAAATTCACAATGGAAAAAGAAACTGAAGATACTTGTTTGTACTAATAATATCAATAAAAAAAGGCTCATTACAGAAATAACAAAAAAAGCAAGACGAATCGTATCAGAAGATGAATAAAATGTCCATCATGTATCAAATAAAATTTATATCATAAATTATGAATATGTAAAAAAGCCTTACTTAAAATTTTTTCAATCATGTTTTGTAATTGGGTCAGCTTTTTTTCTCTTGCATATAATCTTATTAAATAAGTTTGATATTCATCCGACACATTTACATCCATGCAATTTTTTCCTTTCGTAATAATTTTAAGTGGTTCAAACGATTTTTGAAGGTAATTATTACCTTCATACTCTACCAAACAATCAACCAATTTTTTTTGTGGAATGAACTTTTTGATGCATCTTATAATTTGTACGTTATCTACACTATAATGCAGCCAAGTAGTTTCCTCTTCATGATCTAAAAATAAAGTTCCCTTTTGAAGTGAGATAACAATTATATAATATTTATTTTAAGCTCATTAATCCATATGCTGTGACGAATTTGGTCAAGGTAGTTGTCAAAAGGGGTGCAACTTAAGAATTTGTAAATGTAATAAGAATTTAGTCTTTTTTGATTTAAAATATCACTCGATAATAAAATGTGAAAATTAAGAATATGAAAAACCCTATACAATTTTCTTTTTTATGAAAAAAATGAAAGGGAAAGATAATAATAATTCAATTCAAATTAAAGAAAGTAAATATAAATAGTGAATAAAATATTATTTCAAGAAAACACGTTATTTAACTATAAATATTTATCGAAAGAAATGATATAAATCTGTATTTATCAATTATTTAAAACTATAATACATTTTTCATACATATATGCATAGATCGATTGCCCATCCACCCTTTAATTCCTTATTATTCATATTCGTCAAGGTATGTCTTGCAGATTATGCATAATCGGCAAAAACCTGATAAATTTGAATAAAATTATGCATATTCGTCAGGTTTTTGCTAATTATGCATAATCAGCAGGAAAACTTGCAGATTATGCATAATCGGCAAATTATCCAAATTCGTCACAACACATATATCATTAATGATATTTTAGATATGTTGTGTCCATTTTGGTTAATCTGCCGATTATGCATAATAGGCAGAAACTCTTGCCGATTATGGTTAATTTAGACTTTGACTTGGGATGGTTAGAATTAAATAAAATGTCTAACGCTATCAATTCTTTTACTGATGTTTAAATTAGATATGTTGATGACACTTTTATTATAATGAAACCTAATGTATCTGTAGACAACTTCTTTATGTAGATGAATACCAAAGGAAATAGTGACGGCGAAGTCAAGTTTGATGGAAAATGGTTATCCAGCCAAATTTGTGCACAAATTTATCAACCAACCTTTGATTAGAGATGAAGTTGTCAATAGAGAAGAAGGCGAGAAAACAAAAATTTTCATGAAACTGAACTTCAAAGGGGATGGTTTTAGTAATGATGTTAGGAGAAAACTGATCAATCTCATCGATCAACATTATGACAATATACAATTGAAAATTGTATTTAAAACCCAGAGATTATTCAGTTTAATCCATAAGGATTTACTTGACCCTCAAGAAAAGACTCTATTGATTTACAAGTTTCAATGTGACTGTGGGGCTTCGTACATCGGGCGTACTATTAGGAAGTTTTCAACAAGATTTCATGATAATCTCAATAAAGATACCGCGGTCACCAGATATCTAATACAGGAAAACCATGTTGCTACAATTTCTAATTTTTCTATTTTATACAAAAACCCAGGGGATGACAGCACAGATGTGTGGGTGAAGGAGAAATTCTTCATCAACAGGAATAAACCTAATTTGTGTGTTCAAAAGAACTATTCGTTTAATCTTCAACTACCGTGGCCTATGTGAGCTTTTTCACATTTTCTCTTCACTGTTGCTATTTATTGAAGAGTTATTGGTGTTTTTTCAGCTTACATTATATTCCTATTTCCGAATAGTGCAGCACCTATATTTAAAAAGTATAACTAGAAATATTTCGTTCTAGGTGCTTAGGTCGTATATCCATTAGTAAGCTGTAACTTTCAGCGACATGGGCTAATCCATTACCAAATATGACGTTCCTGTGGGATATACGACCTAAGCACCTAGAACAAAATATTTCTAGTTATTCCTATTTCCATTCATCACTCTTATATTCTTTAACATTTACTATTTCTTTCAAAATTTGTAAATTATTATTTTTCATTCAAACTTTAACTTTTATCATTTTCAAAGAGAGACCACTGATGATCCTTTGAGAAATGCGCATTTGGTTTTAAAAATATCTTCTTATATAGTGGTCGAAAAAATGAATTTATTCATATAAAATTGCTTCTAGCTCATTTATAAAAAATACCTTCAAGATGTAAAATATACCATTAAAAAGGAAATTTCTTACTCTTCTAGATATGATTACTCCCGAACTTATTGGTTCATTGATATTCTCAAAAATACAAATTTACGATTTTTCATTGAATTAGAAAATGACAAAACATATGTAAACCTAGGAAATGTTCACTTTTATTTTGTAAAATCTCCTTTTCCTTCTACTAATCTTAAACATCCTTTTGACATAGAGCAATATAAATTTACTAAAGTCTCTTCGGGAATTAATCTCCACTCTTCCTCAATCTTCTTGATGAGTTCCTGCCTGTATGAAAATACTCTTCCCTGAAAGTAAACTTTTTGAGATAAAATTCCCCACAAGTTCTCAATAGGGTTCAGATCATGGCTGCGAGCAGGCCATGGCAATACCGATATTCCATTCTCTTGAAACCATGTTTTTGTTGATAAAGAACGATGACACGGTGCATTATCTTGTTGAAAAATTATTAGTATTTTTGAGAATATCAATGGATCAAAAAATTCGGGAGTAATCATATCTAGAAGAGTAAAAAATTTCCTTTATATTTTGCATCTTGAAAGTATTTTTTATAAATAAGCTAGAAGCCATTTTAAGTGAATAAATTCATTTTGTCGATATAATTCCTAAATTATGTATTTAAGTGGATTTTCGGACGTTTTTGAACAGAATCACTCCAACTTATTATATCATGAGTATCATGTCTATGTAACATGTCTATACTATGACTCAAAAAACCTTATTTATTGAGCAAAATTACTCAAAAGCAATAATGTAAAACTATAAAATCTTTTGTAAACGAGCCCTATTAACTGACAAGAATAAAGAGCCCTGATTAACCTGTAAGATCAATGGAAGCTAACTTGTTTCATCACTGAATACACCTCGTGGGAGTTCATCAAAAATTATATCACTCTCACAACCATTTTTCTAATGTAATTTCTATTAGCCTTCATAAAACAATCGTATATGTTAAAATTTCGGTTACATTAATCAGTAATAAGTACAAATTCCCAAAATTAAAAAAAAATTTTGAAGACAAAAGTTGCCTAATTTCCTCAAAAATATTTTGATCTTGCTGACTCGAAGCCATGCTAGTGTTAAGAACAAACGAAAAAATATTGGTGGATAAAGCTTTATTTTGGTCGGTTCTCTTCGGATCGAACACTGACTTAAGATATATAAAAATTCAGGAACATTATCTGACCAATAGCAATGATTCATCCAAAGTTGACCAATGAGACTTGAGTATGTTCATACCCTAGGGCTGTGAGGAACACATCAATTGTTTGGTTGTTAGCTGGTTAAAAAAAATTGCTTAACATTCACGCACAGACTCATGAGTAGAAGGTCGAAAATTTTTTGATGAGAAAAAAAATATTTTCTGACGTGATAATTTTTATGTCTACCCCTATGAACATTTATTTAAGGTATGATAATAAAAAAGAGGTAAGTTTTGAACATATTTTAATTCTATATTTTTTGGTCACCATTTTCTGATGTGAAATTTGAAACTGATTCCAAATATGCCAAAAAGTAAAAAAGTTATTCGAGTTAAATTGATTTTACCATCTCGATAGCAACTAAAACTCGAATATCGGATTAAAGTTGAGAACTCGATCTTCACAACAAATATTTTCATAATTTCTAAGAGGTAATTTTTCTCTTTTACGCTTGATTGTGTTCAATATGAACACCTTAATAAGTTTTATTAAAACTTAAGTCAACATGGAGATTTTCATCCATTATGGTCACTCCAAACGTTTCGATGGCGATAGGCTTCACACGTCTTCTTTAGTGGTAGAACAAATTCATCAATATTTTTTACCATTTATATATTTTCATGGTCTCATACCCTAAAGTTTCGTACAATCAGAGTTAAGAAAGAATAATAAAACTTTCTGACCAATGATAATATAGAATAAGAAATCAAGAATAAAAGAGAGAAAGAAAGAATTTTTCATCTAAGTCAGTTAAGCCTCCTTCTTTTGCCGAAAAGCTGAACCCAACATTGCTTAATTCTTAATGCTGATAAAAATGGGGGCCTTAATATCTTAGATAAACAGGAATTTGATCTTAAATCAAATAACATATGTAATAACAGAAAACTATGTGTTACTATTGAAGAGTCGTCTGTTAAGAGACTTAATAATAAAAAAATAAGTTTTTGTGTGATTTAGGAGCAACACTTTTATTCAATACAAAAAAAACGTAGTACGTGGTGAAATCTTGAGCACTCTTCGTCTCACTGATCAAAATCTATAGGATGTCGAACTTGAGTGACTAAAATGTATTTTGAATAAAAATGGCTACCCGAATAAAATTTTTTATTTGTACGATAATATTGTCGAACCTCATCAAGAATATTATTGTTAGATTCTAAACTCATGTGGAAGGTTAGAGAACAACAAGCGTAAATTTGAGTGATAAACGTAGTATTTCGCCGGGTCTCTTCAGACTCTACCCCGGTTAACATATAAATACTATTACAATGCTCCATTTGGGACCTTCCATTGGCTCATTTTGGCTTCGCAACTTCTTTCAGAAGGGTGGAGAGCTTGCTGTGAAATTCATCTCTTGATCTGCTAATTACTTTTGCCTTTTGAGAAAGCTGTCAATTTGTAACTGCCCACTGTACCTTTTACGTTTTCTTTTGGTTGTTGAGCAGTTTTTCCTTTCTCTTTTATCACTAATTACAGGTTGACTGGTAATTTGATTATCAACTATTGTTGACTTCTCACTGGTTTCACATTTTGCCAATTCTGTAATACATCATTGTCAGTATAAAAAAGAATTTTTTTAATTAGAGAAATATATATTTCGCCAGGTCTTATCAATCTCTAATCCTGGTTCAATTAAATGATTATAATTATTAGTTCAATGAAATTTATGTTAATGAAATTGTAAAATTCTTGAAACACTT
>SSNU01000102.1:0-75466 GCA_012064415.1 Gyrodactylus bullatarudis | reverse complement strand
TTATTTTAAATAAAAATAGTTATCCTACAAAAATGATCGATAGAATTAAGGAAGAGGTTTTTAATAAATTTTATTCACCTAAAATCATTAAAAATCAAAATTTAGACATCAAAAAAATCATTGTTTTAGAACAAAGCCCACTTAATATTTTGTTATCTAAAATTTATAAAAAATACATTTTTGAGGGCTGTGGTATTTATAAATTGAAGTGTAGCTGTGATAAAAGTTATATTGGTCAAACTAGTAGGAATTTTAGAACAAGAATCAAAGAACATAAAAACAGTATTTTGAGAAATGATAATAAGTCACATGTTTTTCAACTTGTCTTAAACAATAATGGGCATAAAATAAATTTTCAGGAGGTTAAAATTCTTGTGTGCAGAAAACCTTAGAAAGAGGTTAATTCATGAAGCTCTAGAAATAGGCAATAATGATACTTTTAATGGAAATGTTGGTGAAGTGAACATTGAGCAGTGTTGGATTCAGCTTTTTGGCAAAAGAAGGAAGTTAAATCAAATCTGATGAAAAAATTAAAACTCTTTTCTGTCCTGATTATCTATACTTTATTATCATAGGTCAGCCTCTTGTATTATTCTATTCTCTCATCTGATTGGACAAAACTGATAGGTATGAGATCATGAAAGTATATAAATTGTAATTTGTTTTTTGACAAACTTGTCGTACCACTGAAGAAGGCGTGTGAAGACAATCACCGTCGAAACGTTTGGATGACCATGGCTGAGAATCCTAATATTGACCTAAGTTTCAATAAATTTTATTATAAAACTAATTTTAGATCATTTTTCATTGATTCGGAAAGTATCATAACCAATTCTTTTCTCGATATTTGAAGAACTGTTCAAATTATCGGGAAGATTAAAGAGAAAGATCCAGTTAGCATACTTCTGAAAGATAATTTGCTATCGTACATCAACGAAGGAAGAAATTTTAACTTGAAGGAGATGCAAGAGTTGGCTGTAAAGATTGCAGAAGATATTGGCGCTACAAACTTCAAAGCCTCAAAGAACTTTTTAATTCGATTCAGAAGAAAAAATAATCTTGTGCTGAGAAAGCCATGTGGGGAGAAGAAGGATGCTCCGCAAGAGTTGATTGCTCAATTTCTTAATGACTTACCTGCTCAACTTGAAGGTTATCAAACTTCTCAACTGTACAACATTGATGAAGCAGCTTGGTTTGCTTACAAACATGAAACTCGTGTTGTAGCTAAACGAGGACAAGTTACTGAAGATCTTCATTTGAACTTAGTACGTAGGAAAATGAGGTTTAGAAAAGCTCTTACCAACATGATGACAAAATGAACCAATAGGAGCGAAGAAAAAAGGTCTAATCATGTTTATGAATAAACCATGAAAGTTCTAACCAAATAGACTATGCAACATGTCGATAATTATTCTTCGTATGAATGAAAACGAGTGATCATATTCGTAGGTGTCTCATTGTTAAAATCAGAGAGGGGTCTCTCACTGTAAAAATGAAAGAGGGGTCTGAAACTGTGATTTCTAACTCAAGCAAATAGTGTAATCACCACTCCTCCCCTTTTTAGGAATGGGTTAGGAAAATTAGAAATACGACTTTTCTCAATATTGATTAGAAATTTGAATTTGGACGCATCCAACTTTGAAACAGTCTAGTTTTGACCTGGAATAATATTTCATTATAAAATTCTAGGAAAGGGCTAAACTTTTAATTCTGCATTTAATGGTACTAATTTTATAGTTCAAAGCGTGGATTTTCTTAACTTTCTTATTTCTTTTAAGAGAATGTTCACACTGATTTTATAGAAGTCTTTTCGATTTTCAAAACGTAGGCTATTCAATAATTTGATAAAATCTTGATAAGATATATTGCTCATTCATAATATTATAGCATATGCTCATATTTTCTTGAAATTTTAATACAATACTTTACTCAACTTAGGCAATTAATTTTTTGAGAAAACAAAGATTCAGTTCCCAAATTAATTACTTCAGAAGTTCCAAAAGGCTTTAGAGTTGGACCTCTATTAATAAGTAGCATTTAGTTGCCAAATTCGAAAATTTGGTGCTCTAATTAACGTTATATTTCGTTAGATTCAAACCAATTAACCTCTTGAATGAATTTATCATGCCAAGCCAAATAGTTTTCACACAATGTAAATACACATGTGTCAAACGAAAACCAATCAGATTAAAAACCAATGTTTTCAATATTTTTTTCTTCTTAATCTCGTATCTATAAGTTGATGAGTAATACTCATGGAGTATGCTAAGACGTAGATGCGCTTTATTCTTGTATGTATTCGGCTTCATCCCTTTTATTAAAGGAAAATGAATTTCAATATCAAGCTCATCTTGGAGATTTTAATTGCCTTATACTTTAATATTTTAATGAAAACTCACAACAAGCATTTGAAAAAAATTCTAAATACTTCTGCATTCTGTATTTATTCGCGTACAGTAAAAATCTGCTCAAAACATCATTTGTTTTCGCTCCATTCGTGATTAAATATTTTTCAGAAATGGATAGTTGAGCATGATATAAATCGAAATCGAGAATTTTCTTCGAATCAGCATATATATGAATAACAGATCCAGAGGAAGATATGTAGTCGAATTTCACATATTGTAAATGACCATCCTTCCTAAATACTATGTAGCTAGTTTCTTTGAATTGAATACTGAAACAAAATGTAAGATTATTTGAATAATGAATAGATACAATTCAGTGAAATTATTGATACGTATAAGTTCTTTAGAGTAAAAAGAGATGAATTAAATAAGTTATTCTCAAGATAGGCTACGAAATTTAATGATCATCAGAAGTAGCCAAAATACAAGTTCGAATTCTTGATAAGAAATTGAGAATTTTGTGAAAACCATAGATTCCCAACTTCATATCAACCAACCTCAGATACGACAGAGATAACAATAATAAATAACAGAGATAAATAATATTAACGAAAGATATCCAAACCTCAAAATTTGTTAATTATCTACCCTCCACAGGCTGTCACGTCATAAAAGCAACCCAAAGGGAGAAGGAAACAGAGGACGAAAGCAGCTCCAAATGTAGCTTGGAAACTATATGAGGTTCGATTATTCAGATGGTTCTAGTTTATTTTTAAGTTGAAATTTGAATAGACCTGAGTAAAATTTATCAAACCTATGAGGGGCTATCCAATAAAAATTGTTATTTGTATTAATCTAATTTTTAATGTACTTAAATTGGCATGTAAAGACCGATGAATATGCCTGAAATATAACGCTCTTACTACATCAGTTATCGCCTCTCTCTGTCATAGCTGATATTGAAATCATTGATATCTTCATCTGTTAAACAGACTAAGATACGATAATTTCCTCACCTGAATTATTACCACAAAAATATTCTCAATGTTGATAGATCAAGGTGTAGATCATGGATTAAAACCAATTAACGCAAAATTCTCTCTCATGAAAAACAGAAGGTTATTTTGGACATCAAGAAAAGCATACTACGAGTTGTTGCTGTAGGGCTCTACTATCAATTACTAGACTAAATAGTCAGTGGTCCGCGTAGTGACTGCTCATTAGGCAAGGTCGGCCAATTTTATACTAGTGAAATTCAAATACCCCGGGCTCTCAAGCTATTCTAATATGCTTAACGAGACAGATGACAAATTACAGAAATTACAGTGTTTTTAGACAATTAACCTACTAGCAAAGTGTGGTCACTGGTTATTACTATATCCTTATGAATCTAACGCGTCTACATCTGTCACCGTGAGTTGAACATTAATTGACTCTCTTATGTAATTGACACTTGCTTATCCGAATTCTAACATTTAGGTGTGAGAAGACTATCTCCATAATTTCTTTACCATTACCAACATGATGTGTAATTGATGTACGTGGGTAACTCATTCCTTTCCCTTCCAAATACATGAAAGAGAGGTTGAGATCTGAATGAGAGGACCCCATACCATATTGTGTGATTGTGTTTATCATAAATTTTCCCTTTCTACACCTATTACCTAATGCATGACAGGGTATAGGTGGGGGAGAGGCGTCACTTCCAATACTAAAGTTTACACTACACATTGGGAAAGAATGAATCATGAATATTTTTTAGAGTGAGATTTTGAGATTGAATTTTTAATTTCTAAATCCAAAACATTTTCAAAACTCTGTATAATTTTTTTAAATCAATGTATCTGTAATAGTGTTTTGTTTTTTCTATGGTTTCTCTGAGTTTTCCAGACTCTAGTTTTTCCATAAAAGCTTAAGCTGGAGAATTCATTTTGCTCAAGAGAATACAAGAGACTTTTTGTGTACTTTTGGTTTCCCACATAAACGATTCGGGTTGCTATTGGTGATCCTTAGTTCTTTGAATTTGATTTCATCGATTACTTTATTTGATAGGAGTAGTTTGAGTTCGTCTTTGCATTTGTTTTCGAGGTTTTTGGGGTTATAGTCAATTGTTTTCTTTTTTGTTTTTGTAAATTTTGGGGAATCCTGTAACATTTCTTCTATTTTTTGGTTGTAGTTCATAGTCTTGATTAGAGCAAGACCTTCCTTTTTCCAGGCTTGTTATGATCATGTCTTCTCTGCTTTTCAGCCTGTTGATAGCTGTGAAGTGTCTTCTTTGAAGGAAAGGAAATTCGACTTTCTCCTTGATTAAGTCTGAAAATATGGCCGCAAGGTTTCGAATTCTTCATTTGAGCTTTGTCTATATTTTTTTGTTTCGTCAAAAGATCTTTCATATCCTACAATTGTTTCTAACTCCATGTTGGACGTCCAACTTTCTAGATCAACAGCTGTTGAAATAGAACGAAGAATATATTTTTCACTGGAAAAGTACTTCATTACAATTCATTTTGCCCAAGAGAATACAAGAGAGGTCTAATTATATCACTGTTCACACGTGTCAAACGGATTGTCTCCAAAGAATTTTGGGAAGATGAGAAAGAAAAATTAATTGATATTTTCACCAAAGATGAATACCCAATCAACTTTATCAACAGCATATTGGCAACTCTAGAAGAGAGAACCACCCAAACACAAGAAGAAGAAGAAAAACAAGAAATAAGATTATATATACAATTTTAAGGTGTTGAGAAGATGAACTAGATGAATCTTCGACTTCCAAATATTTGCCAAAATATCAAGGTTATTATTAAAACAAGAAGTGAAATAATAACTGTCACCAATGTGTTAATCTTGTTTTAATAAATATGGGGGTTTTTTAACTTCCTTGCCCCAAAACACGTGTTGTACTTTAAGATGTCTGATAATAAGGATATAACAATTGGCGACATGGAATGTGAGAACATAGGTCCCCCAAGCGCCCAAAACTCGACACCACCCACATTGACTCCCAACGCAAAAGAAAAGTTGAGGAGTTTTCAGAAGTCGAAGGAAGAGTTTACGAGTTTGATTTCCAGGCCAACGATACCAAAGCCAAGTCGTCCCCGGGCTCCTCTCAAGAAACGGCCATGCTGGTGCTGGTAAAAGCATTCCCCCAAAGAAAGCTCCGAAGAAGTCAGCCAAAGCCTACTGAGAGAATGGATACGTCGGATGGTCCTCAATGCTCTTCCTCAATGGTCTCTCTTTAATCCTCCATCCCCAGGGAGGCAAAAACAATCAATCAGACAGTCCTAAGTCTCCAAACGTCCCTTCCCATGGGAACGCAAAATCAAAATCAGCTGGTTGTTGATCAAGTAACGCTTGAGTCGACTGTGAAAGCCTCAGTTGAAGCCATATCCTCAACATTGGCCCTAAAAAAAGCTGTGCCTGACATATTTGCAAACATCCCCAAGTTTACAATTGGTGAATTCGGCACGTTCGACTCACGGTTGCCATGAAGCTACCTTAAGTTTAGTTCCCAATGCTTATAAGGTCTTTGTCCCACAAAGACGTATGACATACTCTCTTGAAGATAAAATTAAGGCTGAGTTAGATAAGTTAAACGAGCAAGGTGTCTATTCTGAAATCTCTTATAGTGATTATGCCGCCCCCATCATGGTAGTTGAGAAAAAAGATGGCACGCTAAGAATTTGTGCAGACTATTCCACAGGTTTAAACGAACAGTTACAGCACCATGGTTATAGTCTTCCCTCAAGTGAGGATATTTTTGCGAAAATTCGCAAAGCTAGATTCTTCACGACTCTAGACTTATCTACAGCCTTTCTTCAAATAAAGCTGGACGAAGCGTCTAAAAAATTAATGAGAATCAACACTAAATGGGGCCTGTTCCTAAGCAACAGACTCACATATGGTGTAAAACCTGCACCCAAAATTTTTCAACACGTCATAGACCTCATACTCAAAGGAGTACCACGCACCCAAGCGTAGATAGATGATATCCTCATTTGGGAATCAGACATCGTAAGTCTTTGGCAAACAACACACAAGGTAATCGAAAAACTATCCGGTGCAGGACTGAATCTGAATTTGTCCAAATGCGAAAACCAAACCCCAAAAAGGTAGAAGACCTTCTGTCCCTAAGACATCCCCAGTCTAGGGAGGAGTATATGTCATTCCTAGGACTAGTAAACTTTTTCGCCCCATTCTTGAAAAATTTACATCGTTTCAAGGAGTCAATGAGACACTTGCTCAAGCCCAACACGAGGTTCGAATGGACTGCCGAATGTGATGAGAGCTTCAAGAAGATCAAGGCTACATTAGCTTCATGCTCCTAACTGGCATTTTATGATCCTGAATTACCAATCACAGTAGCAGCCGACGCCTCAGCAAAGCGTATTGGAGCCGTGCTCATGCAACAATATGCAGGTAAGTGGCTACCAATTTTCTATCTGTCTAAAAGTCTAGACACGGCCCAACAAAATTATCCCCAAATAGAAAAGGAGGGCCTAGCCTTAGTGTACGCTGTCACTAAGTTTCATAAGTATATCTTCGGAAGAAAATTCTTCCTACAGACAGACCATCAACCTCTGCTAAATATCTTTAACCCAAAGAAAGGTATAAAGCAAACCTCAGCTAGCAGACTGCAGAGATGGTCCCTTACTTTAAGAAATTACGATTTTGAAATAAGCTACATCAAAACAAATTCATTCGGGCATGCAGACTGCCTGTCACACATGTACTCCCCAGGGAATGAAGATGTAGTAATCGCCAGACTTACAGTCGGCAATGATGCCCCATTAAGAAGGAGCCCTATACAGCCTGAAGAGATGGCCCTTGAGACTGCATCTGACGAGATACTGTCGCAAGTACTTGATGCTACACTACATGGTTGGTCTAGGAGCATTCCAGAAACGATAAAACCCTATTTTGATAGACGTGAAAATCTCACGTCACTCAGTGGTTGCATTCTCATGAATGACCGTGTCGTAATCCCCAAGATACTGCACAAAGAGGTGTTAGCATATCTACACACTGGTCATCCAGGTATAAGTGCAATGAAAGCATTAGCAAGGCAAAATATTTATTGGTATAAAATTTATTGTGACATTGAATCTCACGTCAAAGCATGCCTTCCTTGTCAGACCAACGCTCCCACCCAGAGCTCCTCCTATCCCATGGCCAGTTCCTCAAACGCCAATGGAGAGAGCTCACATGGAATTTGCTGGCCCCATAGACGGCATGTATTTCTTGGTGATTGTTGATGCAAAGACAAAATGGAAAAAAAATGATGAAGTCACCAGTCACTAAAAACGTCATTAAAAAACTTACCAAAATGATTGGTACCTTCGGTGCAATAGAATCTTTGGTCATTGACAACGCTAAATGTTTTACCTCTGAAGAATTTGTAAATTGGACAGAATCCCGGGGTATAAAACTCTTACACCCTCCAGCTTACCATCCCCAATCAAATGGTCAGACAGAACGTTTCGTAGTCACTTTTAAAAGATGTCTTAAGAAACACGAGAGGGAGGAGAAGAAAGAGGCAATCCAAATATTCTTGTCCTATTTCAGAACCACCCCAAATAAAACTCTTGAAGGCATCTCCCCATCAGAAGCCATGTTCGGCAGGAAAGTTAACACGAAACTTACCATGCTTAATCCACTGAACACAAGAGCAAAGAGAGTGTTAACCTCAACCTCAGCCTTTAATGCGGGAGACCTTGTCTGGATCCACGATAAGCACAATACTCCTCAAGCAAAATGGATTGAAGCTGTGGTGACAAAAGCCAAGGGTCAGATCCTAAATATTAAAGACAATAATGGACGAAAAAAAGCAGTTCATGTCTATCATACCAGGCCTCGCACTAGCCCAAAGTCTCTGCTGAGTACTCTCACCGATAGTTTAGGAATTCTAGAAATCGAGTATCAAGATTCACCTGCGTCTCTCCAGAATCCACCACGTCCTACTACGTCAGCACCCCAAATACGTAGGAACGCTCCTATGCCGCTTCGCTTTCGGGGAGGAGAGGTGTTGAGAAGATGAACTAGATGAATCCTCGACTTCCAAATATTTGCCAAACTATCAAGGTTATTTTTAAAACAAGAAGTGAAATAATAACTGTCCCCAATTTGTTAATCTTGTTTTAATAAATATAGGAGTTTTTTAACTACCTTGCCCCAAAACACGTGTTTTTCTTTAAGATGTCTGATAATAAGGATATAACAAAAGGAGACCAAATCACCTCAGCCTATGAGAAAAGACTGAAGGAAAGGTTTTACTAAACTTTTTCAGATAAATCATTGAGAATTTTCTTCAAAACAGCTAAGATGTTCTCTAACCAAACAAAAAATAAAATAGACCCTTTGAAACTGAAATGTTGGTGAAGTGAAAATTGAGCAGTGTTGGATTCAGCTTTTTGGCAAAAGAAGGAAATTAATTTAAATCTGATGAATAATTTTGTCTATTGCTCTATTCTTCTGATTATCAATACATTATTATCATAGGTCAAACTCTTATATTATACTATTCTCAATCTCAACTCGATGTCTCTGCTTTAACAACAATTACAAGTGAGAATGGAAATGCGAACCAAGAGAAGCTAACTGAAGTTAGCAATTAAATTGATTCACAGCCAGAGTTTATGCTATTCTTGGTTTCGAAGTCATTAAGATTTATTCAAGGGTGATTTTTCGCTGTATGAAAAACTCAGAATAAAGAAACTAACTGATTTAATCAAATTTCAATGAATAAAAAAAATTTATTTATAGTAAAATTTAAAATTTAAGTGTAAAATAAAATATGAATGAATGAAGCAGATTGGTTTCTTTCTTTATCTGAGTTTTTCATTCAGTGAAGTTTTATTCAAGTAAATAACAATTCAGTGTAAAATCACCTTTGAATAAAGCTTAATAACTTCGAAACCATGAATTGCATAAGCTCATACGATACATCAGTGGAAAGAACTCTATTTTTCATGTTTCTTGATTATTATTATACAATAATGATGGTAACTCTGGTAAGTAGGTACAGTCAATTTCACACATGATGACTCGAGATAAATTAAATATTCCAAAATATTATATCATCATGTGTGAAATTGACTGTATTTGAAAATTTTGAAAATATGACTGTGATCCAAATTTAAATTTCCATAAGATAGTAAAATCTTGAAATAATTTATGAAAAAAGCTATTCGAATAATTTTGAACATATAATAAATTAAAAAGATTCATTTCTATTCATGTAAAATGATTCATTTTACTCATTATAATGACTTCCGAAAATAATGAAAAACGGGAAGGTTTCATATAACTTTGTGTAGCTTTACGAAATAAAATAATGTGATTAATAACTTACTTGTTCATAATTCTACAGTTAATAATTTTAGATAATGATGATGGTTCAGAATATTGATTTCAATTTCAGTGGTTCAACAAGTTGATGGTGTCGCGATGAGTCCTCTACTGAGAGACATAAAATAAAAAAAAATTTATTAAATAACTCATAAATTCTGCTTTACAATTATCATCAAACACTTAAATAAATTACCTAAAATAACCAAACGAGCATTTCCTGATCATAAGCTTTAGGTCATATTATATCATATCAAGTCAATCCCAGCGATTCACTAAAAAGAAATGGTTTACAAAGCGTAAAAAGATGCAAAATATTGCTAAGATGCTTGAGGATTCGCCCATTTGCACTTAAACTCATAATCCTGAGGCTCAGAAAGTTGACAAGATTACAACCAATGAAACAGAAGAGCAAAAAGTTGTAACTACGTCTCAAAGTAATCGACTCAACGAGTCAGTCCCAGTAACAACTAAAATTTAGAGAGAATGTGAAAAAAACGGAAGTTGATAATCGAATTATCTCTCTACCTGTAATTAGCGCAAAATACACCGGTGAGCAAAATAAATCTGCACTTATGAATCAGGGTAGAAAGAGAAAATTATCCAAAGGGCAATCAACGTTACATCATTACCTAAAAAGAAGAAAGATGCCCTAGAGACATCAGCCTATCCCCCACCACATCAAAAATATGTTCTTTATTAAATACTTGAAGTGATTGAACCTATCAGAGGATCTAATTTTGGTTTTAATTTTGTATAAATATCTAGCTGATATAAGAGTCTGATGAGAACCGGTGAAATAAAAGCTTTACTACTAATTATTTAATTGTCTTCCAATCCTCATAATGAATTTTTCATTAAAATCCAAATCAAATAATTTTAAACCATAAATGTTAAAGCGATGCAGGTTAATATCAAGAAATAAGTACTTGCCATATAAAACATGCCTTTAATATACTAATGTATTTATATTGGCAATAAAAGAGGGAAGAGTATGCCTGAAATAAATTACTTTCTTCATATTATCCGACAAAAAAATTTCATTGGAAGGATTTGGAAATCAAGGGGATATTTAGTAATAAAGCTAATATTTCACCTGATCTCGTCAGACTATTACCCCTGCTAAATATGTTGCCGTAAAATTCGTGAATGTCCCTCGTCGAATCGTAAAGAAGAAATAATATTATGATCTTAAAAAAATTTTATAAAGTAGTACCCCAGAGATGGATGTGGAAAATAAACCTCCTCTTCTCTCTACCCCGAAATTTTAAATTTTTCGTGTTATCAGTTGAAAGTAGACATAATATCATTTTCCAACCCTACAATTCATCTCTTTCATGAGTTTGATTTTCTCGAATGGGAGAGATATGTTCTTCAGAAGATTAGTCTTTGAAATCATCTACTTTTTCACATTATGACTCTTTTTTCAATACTATAACTTATTAAGCCTTAAGGTCCAAAAACTGCTCTGTATGGAGCTGTTTGATACACTTGTCGTACCACTGAAGAAGGCGTGTGAAGACAATCACTGTCGAAACGTTTGGATGACCAAAGGCTGAGAATTCTTATATTGACCTAAGTTTTAATAAATTTTATTATGAATTCTTTTCATTTTGACAAGATTTAAAATTAAAACATATCTATATGTACAGTAATACCCCAGAGATAGATGTGGAAAATAAACCTCCTCTTCTCTCTACCCCAAAATATTTTAAATTTTTCGTGTTATCACTTGAAAGTAGACATAATACCATTTTCCAACCCTACAATTCAATTTCAGTAAATTTTTAGACCATTTAAAAGATTTTAATTTCTAGATCAAAACCGTACAATAAACTGGATACCTTAGATTTAAAATAACCTTTCTATGATCAATTAAAGTTGATCATGCAATTGTGAAAAAAATTTTCTTGATTATCATTTCTCTTTTTTCCTTAAAAATATCTTGGGTGTGAAAAGGGGCCTGCTCTATCCCCCAAAACAAACAATTCGTGAATCCTTAATGAGAAATTCCATTTTATTACAGGGATGATGAAGTACATCGCCAGATTGGTGAAAATATTTTAGCAATCTCAAAATTATTATAGCTAAACAATCGAATTCAAAAACTAAATTATTTTCCTTTCAAGATTTTTTGATTCTCAAATACATTCATCTAAACCATGGATTTTAAATCGTTATGTTCATTGTTCTCTGAGGAATCTGATCTTTATCTTTTGGATAACTCGCTCTTTCAGTGCTGACTTGCCAAGAATTAAAAGACGAAGAATAGAAAGAAAGAAATTATCGGCTTCGTAACAATTTATGAGGTTTTACAAGAGGGGTTATTTTAGCATATTAAACAAAGTTGACTGAAATAAGAATACTACCGGAAAATATTATTTCAGTGGACAAGACTTCAGCAAACCCTGTTAGTATCAGAACAGCAATTGAAGAAATTATCTAATTCCCAGCCTTCAACCAGATTCAGACCAAGAAAAAGGAATATGACGGAAGGAAACCAAGATCAGTAAAAGTCAACTAGATATTGACCTAAGTTTTAATAAATTTTATTATAAAACTAATTTTAGATCATTTTTCACTGAATACAACTAGATATTTTTCTCAAAACTAATGAAATTACCATACCATTACTTTAAAAAATCCTATCCTGCATAATCTATTATATTGAAAGAGCTTATACAAATGCACAAAGAACAAGTAGACATACGCAAATGGTAACTCTCCCACCATCAAGTCTACTCGCATAATACCAACACCCAGAATATTACAGTAAAATACCAAAGAAGTACAGAAGCACTCTTTTAACAAACCTGGCATTGCCTTCCTTCATGAATTCTTCAATTACTCAGATAAAATCAACAACTTTCAAACAAGAATTTGAACTGTTGGAGAACTGCTAGAATTTTGCAGTTTTCTTCATGTTCTCGAAAGAAAAGTTGATGAATAGAGAATTAAATATAATATATATATATATAATAGTAATGTTAAGATACCTGCAGAAAGATTATAAAATTATTTTTTTGTTCAAAAAAATTATGTAAGTTGCTTATTAATAATCAAAATGAAAAAAATAGAAACCGATCATCCTTTTTCTCCTTTCTGGTCACCAATGTATCCATCCTAAGTTGATCATTTGTTAATTGGAGGTTACTGACTGAATGTCATGCTAGTTTTAAGAACGAACGATTGTTAATTGATGAATAAAGCTTTATTTTCGTTGGTTCTCTTCGAACCAAACACCAACTTAATATATCCATATACATGAAAAGTTAGAGAACATTATAATAACGACCAATAGCAATCATTCAACTCGTTATTACCAATGGGAGTAGAGTGTGTTCATCTCTTAGGGGCAGTGAGAAATGCATCTATTGTCTGGATACCGGATGGTAATCTTTTTCTATGCTTTCCTCTTGCCTTTGGTTGCTTGGGGGGAACCGACAGATTCCTTTTCCGCGATGGCGTGGGGCTTGTGTTTCTGGTTTTGCAACTAGAGGGAGTGTCTTTATCAACTAATGTTGAGGTTTGAGTTGTGATCAATCCAGTTGTTAGGTCATCATTAGAAGAAAATGTTTGAGTTGATGTGAAAATTGGACCGTTTTCAAATGGAGGAGTATCAACTGATCTTGAGTTTAATGGTGTATTTGCTGAATTCGAGTCCAAATCACTGTTTTGTTCTGGTCTCTCGGTGGGTCTTTTGGTCATCCTTGCAACCTTTTTGATCATCTTGGATGCTTTGTGGAGATCTAAAGCCTAACTTTCTACCCAATATCTTTTGATAATTTCCAAATCGTTCGGAAAGAGAATCATATCGACAAATGATCGTCATCACCAGTCATAAAATTGAAAATATTGCTAGCCTTTACACTGCATAGTAAGTGACATAAGTAAATGAGTAAGGCATCCCGAAATTTTAAATATTCATCGTAAAATGTTAATTTTAGTTGATATTAAGAAATTTCAAGTCTATTTAATTATTAAAAATGGAAATGCATGCTTACAGCTTAAATATATCAAATTTATAATTTTTTTAAGAACTATTATTCAATATGATTATCAATATTATATATTAATATTGAATTACGACTTAAAATTTGATGAAAACGTATGAAAATGCTCAAAGATTATCTGAAATTTATATTTTTGTACTTTAAAATTAAACCTTATAAATCCTTTATATCTAGCTGGTTAACAAATTAAAATAAGATGCATCTCAGAACTGAAGTCATGAAAGAAGACGAAGATGATCATTCCTTTAACTTCCTTAGTAGTCACTTAATTCACTCATCAGATATTGAATAACAAAGTCTTTTAGATAACAAAGTGAACTTTACGAGGTCGCAAGCTTCAAGATGAAATCAAATGCCTCAGACAAAGCTGAATCTCGTTTCATTAGAAGATGAATCCAGATATATGCAACCAAGTTGAAAAAACTGTAAAGCTCTTTTAAATTTTTCCTTTCTGTAGTTGTACCTACAAGGCAATTGTTAACGAAGTTCTAGTGATAGTTGAACGAAACCAATAGCAATAAAATAATAATTCTACTTTGAGATGGCATACAATTTATTACTCTAATGTTTTCAATATTTTATTGAATAGGAAAAGTTTATCAAGTATTTTTGGAAATTTTGAGAATTTTTTTGCCCATTATCAGAGTTCACAATTAATACCAGATTCGTGATCAGAGTAAAATTTTACATCAGAAATTTATAACTAGAAAAAAATAACCCACTCGTGTTTTTGATTTGAGAACTTTTAATTACTCTTATTTTTTGGAACAATCAGTGGCTTTATTGATTAAATTTTTTTATTTAATCTTAGAAATTTTAGTTAGATTATTGTAAATTAGCTCTGATCTTTGATTCTCGAAGAGGGCGTAAGGCTTACTGACGTTCACTAATTTTTCGTTTTCTAATTCAATGGAAACTAGTAAAGCGGAATTTAAAAGACTATGAATGAATTAAAAATAAAACCAAGTTCATACACAGATAGAACTTTTTTTCTCTATCGAATGATGTATAGGTTATTTTATTAAGAGTTCATATATAGAAGTTAATAAGAATTTAGACTGGGTACTTTTTTTGTCGACCACTATAGTAGATTTAATGTCTGAAGTATCTTTAAATTTAAAGATATAACTGTATTGTGAATGAAAAATCCACCAAAATTCAGTCTATATGTTTAATGTTTTTTAAATTAGATTGAGATTTTAACAGATTTCTGAAATTTATTTTATATATGTTGTGATGAATTTGGATAATTTGCCGATTATGCATAATCTGCAAGACATACCTTGACGAATATGAATAATAAGGAATTAAAGGGTGGATGGGCAATCGATCTATGCATATATGTATGAAAAATGTATTATAGTTTTAAATAACTGATAAATACAGATTTATATCATTTCTTTCGATAAATATTTATAATTAAATAACGTGTTTTCTTGAAATAATATTTTATTCACTATTTATATTTACTTTCTTTAATTTGAATTGAATTACTATTATAGCAAATCTTTCCCTTTCATTTTTTTTCATGAAAAAGAAAACTATAAAGGGTTTTCTATATTCTTTATTTTCACATTCTATTATCGAGTGATATTTTAAATCGAAAAAGACTAAATTCTTATGACATTTACAAATTCTTAAGTTGCACCCCTTTTGACAACTGCCTTGCCCTCCAGTTCGTGATTTATCACTGTTGGCAGTTCTTATCTGAAGGTTATAACTTATGACTCATACGTCAACCCAAAAAAATCATGTAAATAATCAAAGAGGGGGAGGGAAGACTTTTATAATTCAATTCAAATTAAAGAAAGTAAAAATATTATTTCAAGAAAACACGTTATTTAATTATAAATATTTATCGAAAGAAATGAGATAAATCTGTATTTATCAATTATTTAAAACTATAATACATTTTTCATACATATATGCATAGATCGATTGCCCATCCACCCTTTAATTCCTTATTATTCATATTCGTCAAGGTATGTCTTGCAGATTATGCATAATCGGCAAAAACCTGATAAATTTGAATAAAATTATGCATATTCGTCAGGTTTTTGCTAATTATGCATAATCAGCAGGAAAACATGCAGATTAAAGCATAACTGATGAATTTTTAATAAAATTTTCTTTCCATTAAAATATGGATATAGGGCAGGTAAATGAAAATTTTATGAAAAATACATATGACAGCACTTCTTTCTATAAAACTCATATAATTCTCGATAATATCGTGTCATTCATTATTAATTTTATAATAAAATTTATTGAAAATTAAGTCAATGTAAGAATTCTCAGCCATTACGGCAATTTCATCAAACACAAAATACTATTTATATATTTTCATGATCTCTTCCCTATTAGCTTTGTGTTTTGATGTTTAACAGCCAGGTGTGGATTAGAGAGAAGGTGTGTATTTCATGATCTGAAGGTTAAGCGTATGTACAAGGATAAATTTAATAGAGCAGAAAGACGGCGTGCGTGTGTACAAGCGTGATTGCACTATTGCGTGTGTGGTACTGGTTGTAATGATGGTAGCTATGAATGAAAGTGAATGTTCGATGTCTTCCTTCCTGGCTATTTATACATTTGGGGTTTGATCACTGTCTGACCAATCAGCGTTGAGTATTTTTTGGATCATTTTCTTGATCTGAGTTTTGATATTACATAATTCATTTTTAAATATTCTTAATCACTGAGTGTTTTTATGTTATATTAGTTAAATTTTTATTTGTTGACAATATGGGAAGTTGGGGTAAAAATACAGCAAAATGCGGGATAAATTTTTCTTTGTCTTGTCGGCGTGACAGCGTGACATTTGTCCAATCAGATTAGAGAATAGTATAATATAAGAGTTTGACCTATGATAATAAGGTATTGATAATCAGAAGAATAGAGCAATAGACAAAATTATTCATCAGATTTAAATTAATTTCCTTCTTTTGCCAAAAAGCTGAATCCAACACTGCTCAATGTTCACTTCACCAACATTTCCATTAAAAGTATCGTTACTGCCAATTTTAAGAGCTTCATGAATCAACCTCTTTCAAAAATTTTTTGTACACTAAGAATTTTAGTCTCTTCAAATTGATTTTATGCCCACTATTGTTGAGAACATGTTGAAAAACATGTGATTTATTATCATTTTTTATGTTTTTTTTTCTAGTTTTAAAATTTCTACCAGTTTGACCAATTGAATGATTAGCTCTTATAAATGAAAATAGGAAAAGTATTCATTTTACATCTTTCTCTAGATACAGAGCCCTGTTTTTTTCTTACCGATGAAGAAATTGAAAGATATCTTGTAGGTCTCACAATGTAAGTAGACCTCCTTACTATACTCTCGGGTTGAGGTATCAAAATTATAGCAGTCCCCTTTATTCACACTAGTGAATGGTGTCCCCGTTTTTGTTTATTCTATAATTCTTCTTATATTATGAGACCACCTATTATTTTGAGATGACGTCAATTTTAGAAAGAAAGGAATTTTTAGAGATTTTAGAAATTTCAAATTTTTTATCCGATCAAGATCGTGCAACCCCACCACCACTTGTTCTTTCTTACACAGGCATGGCTTCCAGTTAGCAATCTTAAAGTATCATTGAGGAAATAAGGCAATTTATGTTCTCTAATAATATTATCTCGCATAATTTATCTCTTAAAAAATAATTTTAGTATTTAGAAATAAAATTATCATTTTGAAATTCCAATTTTTTTATTCGAGCATCAATTATCATTTTATTTAAAGGTATCCGACAATTTCCTTAGCAAATGATCTTCAGCTTTAAGCGAATAATCTCCAGCTGCACAATTTATTATCAATGAAAAATTAAGTTGCTGGCAACTTCTAATATTGCATAATATAATTTTCGTCTTATCCTTTGACTTAAGAACAATTTTATCTTTGGAATATTCAACAGCTTCAATTCTAGTGCAGGTGCATTTTTTTCTGTCATTAAGAATAACTTCTCCTCTTCTTGGAGCTTTTAAGAGATATATTAAATCAAGAGTAGAAATTATTGAATTCAAGAAATATTCAGAAGTTTGGATTAATTTTTCAATGTTCAGTGATTCAATTTAAACAGTCAATTGAGAACTTTAATGATTAATAAAGAAAGCGGAATAGTTTGATGAATAATTGCTTTGTTTCAGCCATATTCATTATTCTCCCTTATGCCAGAATACAATGAATTCTCCTATAATTGTATATGTTGGGTGAAATTTAGGAAGAAATGAAATTTAGGAAGACTTTCTAAATTTAACGTGAAATTTGGGAAGAAATATTTCTACCCCTCTGCCCCATATACCATAATAGACCGAAATGTATATCTTATGTTCATATTAACCCTCCTCCATATTATCATATTATTTATCCCTCATTATTAATTTATTTATGAGTCATTTTAATCATTCATAAAACCTGCAAATTAAAAGATATTTCTGAAATTCTTTTTGCTGTCATACTCTAAATAAATGGATCTTTTACATAGTGTAAAAAACATATTTCACCTTTGATTTTAGTAAAGTTCATTCGATTTCAAGTGGAAAATTTTGTCTTGTTCTGTAACAGTAGTTCAAATATCACAAACACTTGAGTTTTACATGTGTTTATCATTTAAACTACCACATACTGACCCATACTCGATGGGAGTTTTAAGTTGACTAAACACTTTCAAGATTCAAGTATTATATTTTGATTTCCAAAATGAAATAAATTACATCTCTCCTCAACCAATGAGAGTTAAGAACGAAATTTCTTGCTGACTGATTATTCATTCCCTAAATGTATTTAGTCTTGAGTCTCCAGAGTTGCTAGTAAACCATGACGGATCTTCACCGCGAGAATTTCTACAGGATTATAACTTCAGAAAAATCTTCCAAATCAAAGATTATTTCTGATGAAAAATATCAGCAGCAGATCCAAATGCTCTTACACCCAGAAAATTTCAGTAACAATAACGGATATTTAACTAAACTTTGCGAAATTACTTCAATCAGATAATGGTCGAGAGTTTATTAATGATACAATCAATGGATTGGCTGAAGCATTTCCAGGTTTGAAAATCATTCACGGTAAGCCAAGGCTCAGTCGAAAGAGCTAATCGTGATATTTAGGTCATGATCAGAAAATGGATGTCTGAAAATAATTCCACTAGTTGGACAGAAGCAGTGCCATTTTTTCAGATGGCTAAAAATCTAAGGTTTCACCGAGGAATCAATACTAATCCTTACAGAGCAGTTTTCAGTCAGCAATCAAACTATAGTTTGGCTAACTCTGGTAAGTTAACTTATTAGTAAAAATAATCTTTCTTTTCAGTTTTAACACCAGAAGATCAAATGAATGATTCAAACTTTTTAGATGAGGATCAAGGCAAGTGAACCACTGATATTTAAAAAATATATCATATTTAATATTGTCATTTTACAGACGAATTTAAAGATGAAATACCTGATTACGAACGAATCGAAGAATTTAAGTTAGTTTCAGTTTTCAATCATTTCAAGAATATGCAGTTAATTTTTCAATATACAGCTATTCTCGATGAATTTGGGAATTCATGATTTTTAAAAAAATCTCATTTTGTCATCTAGGTATTGAAATTTTTGAAAATTTTTTTCGTAACTGATTCAAAATGTACACTTTTACTGAATTGAGAAAAAAAAATTTGGAAAAAGTTTTTTTTGGAAAATTTTAGAGACATTCTAAAATTCAAGTCGCGCGATTTTTTAATTATTTTAAACTTTGAGTTGAAAATTTTTCTTGATTCAAGGTCTGAGTGAAATCAAACGTTATTTTTCAGGATCATTATTAGACAAAGAAAATATTTACTCTTATTCATTTTTTTGAAAAAACACACTATTTACTTGCAAAAGTCCACTTCCTATTTTTCGATCATTTTTACTGCTTGGAAAATGTTAAAATAGGGTGATCCAAGATCATTTCAAAATGACGGGTTTTTACAAAAAAATGAATAAGAGTAAATATTTTCTTTGTCTTTGAAAAATAACGTTTTATTCCTCTCAGACCTTGAAATCAACAAAAATACACAACTCAAAGTTTAAAAAAATTAAAAAATCTCGCCATCTCGAATTTTAAAATTTCTCTAAAATTTTCCAAAAAAAATTTTTTCCAATTTTTTTTTCTCAATTTAGTAAGAGTGTACATTTTGAATCAGTTACCATATGTGATACAAGAAATGGGCTGTATAAAATTAATACACAATGTGGAGTTTTAAACGGCTGGTACACAAAACAAGCTCGCTATATGGCGAAACAAGCACAGAGACAACTAGTGTACGATCGGCTGCAATTGCTTTATCAAGATCTGGTGGCCAAGGGTTTACGAGTTGTAACTGTCGGACTGGTTGTACATCTAAGAAATGCAACTGTATTAAACTTAATCTTCTTTGTAATTCCAAATGTCATAATAGTTTAAATTGCTGTAATAAAAGTTAGTTTGACTTCGAAGCTTGATTTCTCGTCAATTAATTTCAACAGTAAAATAATATAGCTTAGCTAAATTATGTTTTTTACACTATGTAAAAGATCCATTTATTTAGAGTATGACAGCAAAAAGAATTTCAGAAATATCTTTTAATTTGCAGGTTTTATGAATGATTAAAATGACTCATAAATAAATTAATAATGAGGGATAAATAATATGATAATATGGAGGAGGGTTAATATGAACATAAGATATACATTTCGGTCTATTATGGTATATGGGGCAGAGGGGTAGAAATATTTCTTCCCAAATTTCACGTTAAATTTAGAAAGTCTTCCTAAATTTCATTTCTTCCTAAATTTCACCCAACATATACAAAGACTACTATACTAACACTCAAAAAAATTTCGGATACTATAAAGTTAAAAAGTACAACTATTTACATAAAATAATAATATTTTCAGTACAACAGTGTAGTCCAACATCATATCCAAACAGGGAAAACATGCAGATGCTTTTAAGTCTAAGATTCTCTATCATGTAAATACGATCTTGGTTTTTCGGAAGGTCATTCCATCACCAAGTTGAAACCAGATTTGTGGGTCTAAAAAGAATTAGCGAGAAAATTGGGATTCAAGGATCGAAATAAGTATATGGATATGATTTTTAATTCCATGTGTTAGTTGTTCAAACGTTGAGAGCATCCTTTTTCTATTAAAATAAGTATAATTCTTAAGCCCTCAATTTTTTCTCCTCCCTTATCCTCTACACAAAAGTTGATAATCTAATAGCACTTAGTTTTGATTTATAAATTCAGCTATCGAACTGTACAAGTTAAAGAGTATGCCACGAAATAGAGGATTATTCTTATTCATTAATATACAAGTAGAAGAAACTATTTTTTCACCTTATACATCTTATTCAGCTGGGTTATGTAGACATTTCTTTCTACAGTTAATTACACAGATGATGAAACGCTAGTTGAATATTTTTCTCTGCCCTGACCTCGATGATGAATAGATATCGAGAATCTCAACAACCAATCGAAATCGAGTTTTATCACTCTCACATCTTCTCTTCATTTTTTCCAAATCCTACTGAATTAGGTAACTAACAAATGTTGGATTTTTTTGAATGATAGAAATGTATGATAAAAGAAATTTATTCATTGAAAGTGAAAACATCATTAAGTTTTTTGTTCTCAATTTTTTTTTCCAAATAGATGATCTTTCTAACAGACGCATAAGACCATATTTTTTTTTAAACTTTGGAAAATTATAGATGAGATTAATCTCTTCTTCAATTTTCAAATCATCGACTTCTTCTGTAATATTGATAAATTTCACACTTTTAAAGCAATTGATTACTGTTTTCGTTTCTACATTATCCCATGATAGTTTGAATGATCGGCTATCAAATGAAAAATATTCATTTTTTAATCTGAGTCTAGTTATAGACCCCCATTTTTTTCTTACCGATTACTCAATCCAAAGATGCCATAATGTAGGGAGACCCCTTGATTCACACTAGTGAATAGATATTAGTCATTTAGTTCCACCAACGTTATTACACAGAGAAACCAAAGACCTATCATTAATGTTATGTTTCCCCTGTATTTCGAAATGTAATAATACTGATGATAGGGGTCTTGACATGAGATTGACAGATATTATTTCAAGACCCCTCCGATCCATAGATGAAAATTTGTTGACTGTGTATACAATTTGTGATACACACACACATTGTGTTACACAGCATGAAATATCAAATGGCAACGCAAATTAGCCAGAGACCCCCTTATAGCTAGCATAAGAAAACGATGTAGACATCTGATCACATTTTCGCTTCTAACGATGAAAAAACAACTCACCCCAGAGCAAAGAAATGAAATAAAAAAACTTCCCGAAACATTTCTATCATTCAAAAATATCCAACATTTGTTAGTTACCTAATTCAGTAGGATTTGGAAAAAATGAAAAGAAGATGTGAGAGTGATAAAACTCGATTTCGATTGGTTGTTGAGATTCTCGATATCTATTAGTCATCGAGGTCAGGGCAGAGAGGTATAAATATAATTCTGGTATGAAAAATATTCAACTAGCGTTTCATCATCTGTGTAATTAACAGTATATTTTAAATTTGAAGTTCAAAATTGAATTTATATCCTGTTAACTGTTGTTTAAGGCAAATATATTTTTGTACAGAAAATAAGAGAGACCCCATAATCTCAATCTTAAATTCCTAAGAAATATGACAAGATCGTTCTTGAAGATTAACATTCGATTTCTTGAAAAGATATATATAAAAACATACAATTTTTTAAATAGTTTTTTTCAAATAACTAATAACTTATATTTATTTGTGTACAGAATTCGTATAAAATATTCGGAAGAAAAAAAAATTAATAAACATGAAATTGAAATTGTTGAGAGGAAATTATATAAAGATAAAGTCCTTTCAAATTCGTATATAATACGGATTCCGATTCAAGTGCTTTGACCTATTAACTCACTCACTGCTGATAGAAAAACGCTGTGAATTTCGTAAAGCGCTGGCCATAAAATTTGAATTTTACCGTCATGTTGCCAGATATCCTGAAAAGTAACATCCTGTATAAGTATATCATTTGAATAAAGAGATCTGTAGCAGTTAGCTGAGATGAAATTTGCTTCATAAACTGGTTTAAATCCATCATAAAATCTAGCTTTACGTCCAAAAACTTCGACCGAATCAAAACTAATTTCAAAGTTTAATTTTCCTCTTCCATCTACTCCTGATAAAATCTCTAGAACAAGACTGAAATTATGACAAAAAATATGGTGAGTTTTAAGAATAGTTATAACCTTGAAAATCGATCGTAAAATAAAGTCAATGAAAAAAAATCAATAGTACAGGTATAAGCTCTAATAAATTATTATCTTGACAAACATGCGTATAAAACTACTTACTTGAAATTTTAATGAATAAGAGATAATTCTGAAGTTTTGACCAATCAGAACCAAACTTAGGAGAAATTAGGACAAATAAGTTATGAAACGATGTGTGATTTAATTTATTAAGCAATGAATCAGAGCCTTTACCTTTATCATATGTACATAAAAATGTGATTTTAAGTCGAATTTCTTGTGGCTTGAAGAAACTTTTATAATTGGGATTTCTTAAAAATTAAGTCAATATAGGCATTCTCATCCATTATGGTCACTCCAAACGTTTCGACGGCGATAGGCTTCTTCAGGGGTAGGAAAAATTCATCAAATAATCTTTACCATTTATATATTTTCATGATCTCATACCCTAAAATTTCGTCAATCAGAGTTAATAAAAAATAATGAAGCTTTTTGACCAATGATAGAATAAGAAATTAAAAATAGAAGAGAAATATTTTTCACCCAAGTCAGTTAAGCTTCCTTCTTTTGCCGAAAAGCTGAACCCAACATTGCTCAATACACACATCACCAACATTTCCATTAAAAGTATCGTTAGTGCTAATTTCTAGAGCCTCATGAATTAACCTTTCTCTATAGTATTTCGAATACCTAAAATTTCGACCTCTTTAATGTGCATTTTATGAGAACTATTATTAAAAATATGTCTGAACACATGAGAATTTAGATCATTTTTAGCTATAGATTTTTTATGTTCATTAACTCTTGTTTTAAAATTCCTATTAGTTTGACCAATTTAACTTATATTTTTAGGAGAATAAATGATTAAACATTTTATTAGGGTACCAAAATGCAAATTTTAGTAAAATTATTTTCTTTAATTTAGATGTCATCATGAATAAAATAGATGATTCTAATTTTAAAAATGAACTTAGTTTTGAAACATTTAAAATTATCTGTAATTTTCAAGAAAATAAACAATTTTATTCATATCATTAGGAATCTAAAAGACATGGACAAAATCATTCTTAATGCTGATAAAAATTTAGGTCTTACTATCTTAGATAAACATGAATTTGATCTTAAATCAAATAACATATGTAATAACAAAAACCTATATGTTACTATTGAAGAGTCGTCTGTTAAGCGACTTATTAATAAAAAATGTTTTTTTGTGAATACACTACGTTTTTTAAAAATATTCGCCCCATCAAGTTTTGCAGTTTTACTTCGAATTGATACTATGCGAAAGAGAACATTCTAATTCCTATCGAAAAAATGAATGGGATGTGAGTCTGTTGCTTTGGAACAGGTCCCATTTAGTGTTGATTGTCATTAATTTTTTAGACGCTTCGTCCAGCTCTATTTGAAGAAAGGCTGTAGATAAGTCTAGAGTCGTGAAGAATCTAGCTTTGCGAATTTTCGCAAAAATATCCTCACTTGAGGGAAGACTATAACCATGGTCCTGTAACTGTTCGTTTAAACCTGTGGAATAGTCTGCATAAATTCTTAGCGTGCCATCATTTTTCTCAACTACCATGATGGGGGCGGCATAATCACTATAAGAGATTTCAGAATAGACACCTTGCTCGATTAACTTATCTAACTCAGCCTTAATTTTATCTTCAAGAGAGTATGTCATACGTCTTTGTGGGACAAAGACCTTTTAAGCATTGGGAACTAAACTTAAGGTAGCTTTAGGCCTGGGGCAGCCTCATTTAACTTAGCTATTTCATTTTTTATGTTGGGGATAGAAATAGACAACACAGCGTAAGAATCAACTGGGATTTTATTGAGATCGAAAAGATGGGTGAGATCGTTTCCCACACGGCCACATTTCTCATTTGGGGCGATGAAGAATGGGCACAACTTCGTGGTTCCGTTTATAGTAGCACGTGCTAGGATTTGACCCAGTAATTCAATACCGACGTCCGAATAGTCTAATAGGGAGAAGTCGATGTCTTTGATTGTGGGGAACCCAGGATTTCGTACTGCCTTTGATTGAGAATGGAGATGTCAGCACCTGAGTCGAGTTGTAATTTCAAGTCAACGTCATTTATAGTTACGTAGACGAATCACCGGGCCGGTTCTTGGGAAGGATTGAACTTGATCATGTTCAACCTTTTTGTCCTGCATGAACTGGTGGCCTATTTTATTGTCCCTGTCACAGCGTTCGTTTTTGTACGGACATTTCCAGCTGAAGTGGGGCTCATCGCATCTCAGGCAGTTGTTTTGCACTACTATATCGCTGGAGCTTGATCTCGATCGACTCCTATTTCGATTCTTATGCTTACTGCTAGAGGCATGGGGTACGCCTCATGCGTCTTTGACTTGGCATGTGACACCCTATTGACCGATGGAGTGGGGCGAGTCAGGTCACGATGCTTTTTATCCGCGTCTTGCAGTCTTTCGCACACACGGACAAATTCAACGAAAGACATTTTGAGGCGTCGATCGTACCAATTGATTAGTTTCTTTTGCAGCCAGGCTAACTCTGGGGAATTCATTGAGTTGAGGAAGGCACAGATTTGAGCATCATCTGCTGTGTAGGTATCGAAGTCTATTTTTGAGAAGTGCCTACGAACCTTGGCCTTGACTGCATAGAGGTCTTCGCCGTTTTCCCACTTGATATCGTTGAACGTAGCCCTGTAATAATAAATAGAGTAAGAATCATTAAACATGGAACTAAGCTCATTGATCGTGTAGCTGTAGGTCGTATTTTGCCGGCAGTACGTTGAGGATGTACTGATCTTTCTCTTCTTTTCCAAAAACGTAGTAGAGACCTGATTCTTTCGGGTTCGGGAAGTTGGCTGAGATCTTTTTCGAACACATCACCATAAGAACTGTAATATGAGTCGAACGTGCCGAATTCACTTATTGTAAACTTGGGGATGTTTGCAAATACGTCAGGCACGGGTTGAGCTTTTTGAAGAGCCAATGTTGAGGATATGGCTTCGACTGAGGCCTTCACAGTCGACTCAATGATCTTGGCGAGCGTTTCTTGATCAACAACCAGCTTTGAGTTCCCAAGGGGAGAGACGTTTGAGGACTTGGGGCTGTCTGATTGTTTGTTTTTGCCTCCCTGGGGATGGAGGGCTAACGAGAGGCCATTGAGGAAGAGCATTGGGGACCATCCGACGTATCCATTCTCTCAGTGGGCACCTTTGCTTTTGCTGACTCCTCAGCTTTTCTTTTGTGTTGGGAGTCAATGTGGATGGTGTCGAGTTCTGGGCAGATGGGGGACCCATGTTTTCACTTTCCATGTCGCCAATTGTTGTATCCTCCTTATCAGACATATTAGTAACAACATGTGATTTTGGGGCAAGGTAAATTGAATATATTTATTAATTAAAACAAGATTATCACATTGGGGATGTTCATAATTTAACTCATTGTTTTAATAATGACCTTGACAGTTTGGCAAATATTGGAAGTCGAGGATTCAACTAGTTCATCTTCTCAATGTACCTTGCCCCAAAATCACGTGTTGTTACTAATATGTCTGATAAGGAAGATACAACAATTTTAAACCTAGTAATTTCCTGATACTGCTTTCAAAATGAAATCGAATGATTAAACTCAAGATTATTTATATTCTTGCAGATAAAATAAATTAAATTTACAATACACTCAATTTCCCACATAATGAGATAAATTCAATATTTCATTGAGGTGTACTTTTATGAAAATTTTTCATGAAAAAATCAAATCCAATCAAGTAAGGCAGAAGATAAGGCTGAGAGACTGTCTCCATATTGCAAAGCATGCATGGCAAGAGGTTGAACAAAAGACAATAATCAATTGTTTTAACAATGGGAAATTCACAGAAAAATACACAGGAGAAATCCCTAATAAGAGTAAAATTTTTAACAATATAGAAGTTCTAAGAAATTTTATAATTTTGAATAAAAGAAATGGTATGGAGAAAGAACCACTCAATCTATAAAGACTTTGAAAAAACAAACTAAGAATGTCTATGATTTTGAAAAAAAAATTTATTAATAAAAATCTATAATTTTTATCGTTGGTAAACAGATGCTTGAAACACTTTGAGAGATATCAAAAAGAAAACATTATCAAAATGAACAGTCGAAAACCTAATGTAGAACAGACTTTTTGAACGAATTATTTCTAGTTAAACCTTGCAAGTATAGGTGCTGCACTATTCATAAGACTTTTTGAAGGACAAATGTGACAATAGAAAAGATTGACAGAAACCTATGAATCATACGCCATATGATAAAAAGCATTGAATTGCCCATACGCAGTGCGTATTACGCACAGAGAATTATTACAATAAGTGTTAAGTATAGTTAGAGGGTCTGCACTATGAGAAAAGTAAGTTTAACAACATCTGTGTTGTATAGACTTATTGTAGAAAGAGGATTGACTACTGAAACCTTGAATGCTATTCACGCATAAAATATATACTTTCTATCATCTGGTTGGGGAGGGTGGTATTCTCTCAACCATGTTTTTAACTTTTTTGTGAATTATTTGTTCATACTTTTTCATAAACAATTTCATTCTTCATAATTTTGTGAGCCAATTTCTATTTGAAATAATTCTTATCCCTATTTAAGTTTCTTAATAATATTCAGTAAAATCATGGAATATTCAATTGTCCATCGAATGGTATAAATTTTTTTTTGAAAAACTTCATATAACAGAGTTATTTTATCTCGCTTATTACTGAAGATACAGTGATGATTTTCAGTGCATTTCAAAAATCAAAAAAATCTTTATCATATGATCCATAGAAAGCGGTATATTGTTAAAGAACACTTATAGGGAAGGTTTAGAGAATATAAGAATAGAAAAAAATCTGCTCAATTCTGATTGGTCCTTGGATACGTTCATTGGCTAATTTGGGGCAGAGAGGTATAAAAGTACACCTCCATGAAATATTAAATTTATCTCGAGTCATCATGTGTGAAATTGACTATATTGGCATCTATAATAAATTCTCTAAAAGATTCGCTAGATTTGACTATATTTTTTCAAAAATACAATGAGTCCTTTGAAAACTAATTCCAATGAATGAAGCCCACTTATTATCATGCTTTTAAGTTTGCAACCAAAGGAGATCTTTATAACAATTTCTGTTTTCACGTTGATACAAGCAACTCTCCAAATGTTATTATCAACCTTGTGGATGAATAAAAAATGCCTTGTGAGAGGCTGCTGATTCCAGTTGTTATGGATAAACGTATCAGGGCTGGAAGAAATAAGCTATTTAAAAATAATAAAAGTCTTGAGAAGATTTCTGGTGAAATACTCTATATAGCTTAATGCCATGCATTGAATCAAAAAGCAGTTACTGTAATAAAAATGATCTAGACCATTGAGGAATTTTCCCCATTCTTAATTAGCTTTTAACCCCAGGGATGATTTCCTATAACGATATTTCTGCGAACTAATCAGTTTTAGTTGATGATATATCTCAAAGGAGCATTATTGCTGAAGAAAAACTAGAGTGAGAAGAAGAAGCAACATCTCAGCTAAAAGACAGAGACATGTCAATGCTCATATTTTTCTCATCAAGTAGCAATGAGGACTCTGCAGCCGAACTAGCTAGTCATCGATGAAAAAATGGTTCAAGAAGAAAATCTTATCGTCATCGGAAATCCGGGAAATAAATTTTTGGAGTGTTAAGTTCCTAATTTCGCCTCAGCAGAGAACTGCAAAGAAGAAATCATGAATTTGGTTGGTAGATCAGATTCTAAAGTTAGCCTTAAAGCATTGAAATGTGTAAGAACGAATGTCAATATTGAGCAAATAATGGAATCCTTGTGAAGATGGAAAGAGAACTAAAACGTCGTTTGACTTTTCTGCTTGCTTAATATGATTGAAATTATCATGAGGTCTATATTTTGCTTTATTGACGGGGCTTTATTAGGTCCCAACACTTATTCTGGAAAAGTTGAAAAAATGATCAAAGCTGTGACTGCATCAAATCCAATAATTGAGTTCTAGTCCATTCCAATGAGTCTGTCATTAATGAATCCAGATAGTTTAAAAATTATGACGACGGATCAATTTATGTTTTCAACGTTGCTGCTTTAGTTTCAGTTAGATAACTAAATGCTAACCCATAAATTTTTAAAATCAAATGATGTGTTTGGCTCGATGGATTACGATTGCAAATCGCATTCTCAGGGTTTACATGAATGAAAACGATCCTGATCCTAAAATGAAAAGACTTGCAAACTTTGTCATGAAGATTAATGCTAATTCGTGGGCTAACGCTAAGCCGTATCTCTATATTTCGGATGCTTCCAAAAACTATTCCAATATTCTCAAAAGAATTAAAAATTTAAATGATCCTGAAATTCCCCTAAAAGCTATTGCAGAGACTAAATCAAATTCTTTCATGGCACATCAGGAAATTGTAATCATCGGCATGATTGGTGATGAGGACAATTTTGTACGTCACAAAGCTTACGAAATCATAGAAAAGCTTCTCCAGATTTTACCAAAAACCTTTTATAGATGAATTAGCTAAGTCCTCCAATGATAGTAATTTTTTTAGACTTTCTATTATTCCAAACGATATTGATATATCAAATCCTGTGAGGTTTGATATTTTCCAATCGTGAAATCGTTTAACGTTATATTCAATTATTAATTAGACTTAAGATCTTTAGCAAAGTATGCAAAATGTAAGATTCAAAGAATTTGTCCTCGACCTTACTCAAACTTGATACGAAAGGAGCATCTTCCAAAGTACTTAGCGATCTGAATTTTTAAAATCTATTCGGGTTTTTTTTTAGATTTTAATAAAACCTAATCCTTTTCAAATTTCAATTTTTAAAAACCGGTATACTACCCCTATTAAAGATGCTGGATAAACTTTGTTCTAAGAAATCAAATATTATTGTAAATATTGACTTTTAAACAAAATAATTAAAAATAATAATTTTTTGAAGTTAGTTTTAAAATTTAGAAATTCACTTGTTAATAAGAAAATTGAAATCTTCAACGAGACTATTAATACCATTTAAGGGTTTATTCAAAGAATAACCTTAAAGAAAATATTATTCCATAAATGACCCCAAAATAAATTTTTTTCCAAAAATAACCTTAAAAATTCCTCTAGCCCAAAAGAAGATTTATTTTATGTATCTCAACGTCTTAAACATCTGTGTGCTGCGGCTAATAAGTTTGAAGTTTCTCCTGAAAAGTATGTCCCAAATGTATACAAAGCCATCTCCCTAGAAGTAACTTACTTGGAGATTATCATGCTTTGTGACATCGAAAATCTAAAGGAAGCGAAATTCTTAAGTTACAGAATAAATAAAAAAACGTGGAAGACCAAGCACAAGCCGTAAAAATTGAAGAGTTGAAAAAAGTGTAATATAATTTAGTGTTGAATAAAATTATTTCTTGTTAGTTTTAAAAAGTATTTTCTTTTAAACTTTTTGTAGTCGTTCGGTTTTCCTTCAGTTTTGGTCCATCAGAACCTTGATTTTTCCACACATATTGCTGAGTAAAAATAATTATAATTACAGAAATAATTCGTATTGCTAATCGTAATTAATAATTAGTTTTAGAACTTCTAATGTTTAATGTATCCTGGGATTAATGTGAAACCTGTAATTAGTATTAAGATATTTTTATTTATATTAATCCGTATATGGAAAAATATTTTCTTCGGTGTCTTTTCATAATTAAAACTTTTTTTTAATATCTTACCTCGTCTTTGAGTAATAAATTTTCCAATTGATCTGCCTATAATTCCATCATCTATTAATACCTCGTATTGATTCCCATCAATAAGCACAAAGAAATTATTAACCACCGACATCTGACCGGCATATGTTGGCATATATGTACCAACGTGTGTCTTCTCTTTTTCGTTTTCGTAATATAGTTCAAAGTGATTTCCTTGAAAATCAATTTCATTTCCAATTTTGTACACTTGATTACAATCATAAGAGTACTCTAACAAGGTATTCTTCTTGAAATCTTAAAAATTCAGAATTAATTAGTTAGAATCCAATTATGAATAAAAGTTGACACCATATGAAGATCAAATTTATATTTGAGCCATTTCTAATGATGACCTCATTATGAGGTTTTTAGAAGTCAAATTAATTTAGAATTTAATCAATCTCATCAGAAGGTACTTGCCTTTCTCAATACCGAAACGTCTGGAAGGGGCTTTGGATAAAGGTTGATTTTACTCCAATTAAATCTACTTTTATTTATACATTTTTAAAGATTTCAGATTCCTAAATGAAATAAAATTTTCTTACTATTGAAGTTTAGATGAAGCAACCGAAATCGTATTTAGACAAGATCAATGCGTATGGGAACAATATTTGAAAGTAACTTTTGATTTATTGACAAAACTTTCAGACTCGAAATTAAAAAATTTTCACTCTTTTCTTATACTGGTCGCTTAATTTACCTTGCAATGCAAAAAATAATGAAGCTTTTTGACCAATGATAGAATAAGAAATTAAAAATAGAAGAGAAATATTTTTCACCCAAGTCAGTTAAGCTTCCTTAGTTTGACCAATTTAACTTTTATCACAGTTACACTTCAATTTATAAATACTATTTTTATCAAAAATGAACAATTTCATTGAACGCAATTTATAATCTAAGGTGTGAATGCCCAGATTATAAACTGCTTTCGAGATTCAATAAATATTCTTTAAAACCATTTAACATATTAGATAATTCAGAGGAAAGTATTGCCGGGCTTCTTCGAATATATTTATTGAGCTATTTAATGAGGGATTCATTAAGAGGATTGGAAGACTAGTGAATATGTAGTTATAAAGCTTTATTTCACCGGTTCTCATCAGACTCTTACACCGGCTTGATATTTATACAGAAAATTAGTGCATCTTTGGAATCCTCTGATTGGTTGATCAGGTTCAACTTTTGAGTTGGTGTTGGCAGGGAGAGGTAAGGACTGCAATTATCGTTTTGTAAGGAAAGAATCTATTTGTAACTGCCCACTGCATCTTTTCCTTCTTGCTCATTTGTTTCATAATTTGGTTCAACAACTTTTGTCTCAGCTTTTTGGGTGGAGCTGCAGATGGGTTCCTCATCAAGGGACTTCTTCTGATTTTGTGTCATTTGGGTGGAACTAATTTTAGGATCATTATCAAGAAGGTGAGCTAATCTTACTAATTTTTGTTTCTTAGTGAATCTGTCTTTCCCTTTGATACCCAGTTTTAGAAACAATATTTTTATCAAAAATATCACAAATTTTTTTTATTAGATAGAAAATCAAAAATACTAATATTATTTATTCGTAATGGATGAGAATCCCCATGTTGACTTAAGTTTTAATAAATCTTATTTTGAAATTAATTTTGGATACTTTTTTTCTTAATCTGAATATGAAAAGTTTCATTGAACGCAATTCAAAATCTAAGGTGTGAATGCCCAGATTATAAACTGCTTTCAAGATTCAATAAATATTCTTTAAAACCATTTAACATATTAGATACTGTTATTAGTTGTTTTGTTATATTCACATTCAAAATGAAACGAACCTTTTGATATAATGTATCTACTCATAAGTAATGTTATAATTTATTTTGAGAGTAGCAATACGTGATAAAAATTTACCGGCAAATTTGAATACTGACTGTGTTTCTACGAATTTAATGCATTAGAATTTTTATATTATTAGAATTCCATTAAAAAAGTATTACGATCATTTTTCATTATTATTTAAACATATGAAATTTATACAAGTTATAAATTACATTCAAACTCTTTATTCCATGAATTTCGCATATTTGTGTAAATTTTATAGATTTTTTTCGAGTTTTCTTTAATCGTTGTTAATACATAATTTTCAACGAATGTATATCTTCCTTCAAACTCAATCAAACTTTTATTTTTACTGTAGAAAATTATTTTATCTTTGAATCTTCTGATCTCATCGAATAAGAATACTTGTTCGCAATCGTTTGAATATAAAACTCCAAAGCCTTTTATTCCGTGATCTTAGAAAAAACGTTGAAATGATTTTCAATATCATTGTTCAATTGAGCAAACGTTGATAGCATATTATGAAAGTAAGAAAGGATGCCGAAAATGTGGGAATAAGCACTTTTTTCCAGGCATACTCATCAGCCTCTTAAATGCCTAATATATATGAAATTAAAAAAGAAAAATAAAAGTTAATCTGATTGGCTCTCTTTTCGTGTTGAGGTACATCTGTTTTTTCTCACTACGTCAATTGGGTGGTGGGTGAGCTTTGTATCAAAATTTCATGAATATTTGGCAATGTTCATTGGCAACTTGGTGATTTTGTTTCTCTTTAGTGTTACATCAGAGTTTCTGTTTCTTTTCCTCGTTATCTCTGACTGACTACTCGTTACATTCACCACTATATTGCTATTTGTCATGTTTAGACCTAATGGTTCAACTAATTTCTTTTTCCTACATAAAACAGGTCATAATAAGTGTAATGTATATTGATTTATTATGTATGCGATCAAATGTGTCCCGGGTGGGATATCTGGATCATCGTACTCACCACCCGATTGACATTGTGATAAATACAGATGTTCCTCAACACGAAGAGAAAGCCAATCATATAAACTTATATTTTTCTTTTTAATTTCATATATATATATATATATATGAGTATGCCTAAAATAAAGCAATTATTCCCAAATTTTTGACATCCTTTCTTACTTTGTTAATATGCTCTCACCATTTGCTAAATTGACCAGTGATATTTAGAATCATTTTTAAACAATATATTTTTATATCCACCAATTATCTTAATAACACTTCTCGCAACATATTATGGAGTTTCAAAATCGACTCTAGTGTCTGATTCATGGGATGGATAAAGCATATATGAAGATATATTAATATTTTCAAAATAA
Organism: Gyrodactylus bullatarudis; assembly: GCA_012064415.1. Taxonomy (NCBI): domain Eukaryota; kingdom Metazoa; phylum Platyhelminthes; class Monogenea; order Gyrodactylidea; family Gyrodactylidae; genus Gyrodactylus; species Gyrodactylus bullatarudis. The sequence goes on along the minus strand of SSNU01000102.1, from coordinate 41,557 downwards.
TGTACCTTGGAATTCAGATCCACTTGAGAGGGAAGGGTTTCTTGAGGTTACAATGTCAAACCACTTGAAAAGACATTTTAACCCGCTAGTGTTCACTTTTTTGTGAAATTATTTCAAACCACAATACATCATTAGGTTCAGAATTTAACTAGCTTCAAAAAGATGTATCTCAACGTGGTAGAAATTGTAAACTAAGAGTATTTGAAAAGGATTTTAGTACCCATAGCAACAAAATTAAAGAAAAAACATTGAGCCTATTTATTTCGAATAAACCTCCAATTAACAAATGATCAACTTAGGATGGATACATTGGTGACCAGAAAGGAGAAAAAGGATGATCGGTTTCTATTTTTTTCATTTTGATTATTAATAAGCAACTTACATAATTTTTTTGAACAAAAAATAATTTTATAATCTTTCTGCAGGTATCTTAACATTACTATTATATATATATATATTATATTTAATTCTCTATTCATCAACTTTTCTTTCGAGAACATGAAGAAAACTGCAAAATTCTAGCAGTTCTCCAACAGTTCAAATTCTTGTTTGAAAGTTGTTGATTTTATCTGAGTAATTGAAGAATTCATGAAGGAAGGCAATGCCAGGTTTGTTAAAAGAGTGCTTCTGTACTTCTTTGGTATTTTACTGTAATATTCTGGGTGTTGGTATTATGCGAGTAGACTTGATGGTGGGAGAGTTACCATTTGCGTATGTCTACTTGTTCTTTGTGCATTTGTATAAGCTCTTTCAATATAATAGATTATGCAGGATAGGATTTTTTAAAGTAATGGTATGGTAATTTCATTAGTTTTGAGAAAAATATCTAGTTGTATTCAGTGAAAAATGATCTAAAATTAGTTTTATAATAAAATTTATTAAAACTTAGGTCAATATCTAGTTGACTTTTACTGATCTTGGTTTCCTTCCGTCATATTCCTTTTTCTTGGTCTGAATCTGGTTGAAGGCTGGGAATTAGATAATTTCTTCAATTGCTGTTCTGATACTAACAGGGTTTGCTGAAGTCTTGTCCACTGAAATAATATTTTCCGGTAGTATTCTTACTCTCCGTTCTTCCTTTCTGTTTTCTCCAACTTTAGTTACACCACTATTTCGATCGTCTACTCTAGATCGGTCTATCTATGGTATATGTAAGACGAGCATAGAACTGTTCTCGTGTCATGTAAAGTTAAATATGAAGATGATTTCTTGTGATTTTGTAATGAAGAACAAGTCGAATGTGATTCGTCCAAAATTGCACAAACATGAAAGGGGGAAACGTGTTATAGAGAATTGTAAGTAACTAAACTAACATTTTTCAGCAAATAAGACAGCTTATGACCAAAAATATGAAGTGACAAATATTGATGGTAAGGAAAAGTTGATTTCCAATCCTAACAGAGAGGATGAAAAACTTTTTTAATATGTTGCTTTTTCAAAACTCTACAGTATCTTGAGAATAGTACACGAAGAACTTTTACATAGTGGAAGAAATAGAATGCACTTTAAAATAAAAGATATATTTAAAAAATTTTCAGTCAACTTTGTTAAATATGCTAAAATAACCCCTCTTGTAAAACCTCCAAAATTGTTACAAAGCCGATAATTTCTAAGAATTTTAATTCTTGCCAAGTCAGCATTGAAAGAGCGAGTTATCCAAAAGATGTTGAAAAGCTGGGTGATCGATCATAATTGAAAGGAATGCTAAAGGTTATTTTAGATGTCAGTAATCCAAAAACAATGCTTTTCATGTTGGCATTAAGACAACTCCATACAGAGCAGTTTTTGGACCTTAAGGCTAAATAAGTTATCGTATTGAACAAAGAGTCACAATGTGAAACAGTAGATGATTTCAAAGACTATTCTTCTGAAGAATATATCTCTCCCATTCAAGAAAATCATGAAAGAGATGAATTTGTTCGAGCTTTATCTCAAAAGATGTTGACATAATCAGAAGCGAAATCAAATATCCCTGAATTGGTGATTATGTGAAAATTAAGATTCCCAATGTTGATAGAAGAAGAGAAGATCCAGGCTTTATAACGGGAGTGATTATTGAAATAAACGAGTTCAGTGTATACAAGATCGGCACTGTAAGATGTACTAAATCTAAGGGATCTAACAGCAATAAATTCTAGGTACTCAAGGAATAATTGCTCTGTCCTGATACTATATAAGACGAAAGATCAAAGAGAACTATAGTGAATTTACATTCAATTAAAAAGGTCAAGAAATCTAGCAATGTAACCACTCAATTATATGTGTTAATAAACATGAATTCTTTTCGGATTCATTGAAAAATGATCTAAAATTAGTTTCATAATAAAATTTATTAAAACTTAGGTCAATATTAGAATTCTCAGCCGTTAATCACCCAAACGTTTCGACGGTGATTGTCTTCACACGCCTTCTTCAGTGGTACGACAAGTTTATCAAACACAAAATACTATTTATATATTTTCATGATCTCATCCCTATTAGTTTTGTCCAATCAGATTGAGAATAGTATAATATGTGAGTTTGACCTATGATAATAAAGTATTGATAATCAGAAGAATAGAGCAATAGACAAAATTATTCATCAGATTTAACTTAATTTCCAAAAAGCTGAATCCAACACTGCTCAATGTTCACTTCACCAACATTTCCATTAAAAGTATCGTTACTGCCAATTTTAAGAGCTTCATGAATCAACCTCTTTCTAAAATTTTTTTGTACACTAAGAATTTTAGTCTCTTCAAATTGATTTTATGCCCACTATTGTTGAGAACATGTTGAAAAACATGTGATTTATTATCATTTTTTAAGATACTGTTCTTATGTTCATTTTTCTTGTTTTAAAATTTCTACCAGTTTGACTAATATAACTTTTATCACAGCTACACTTTAGTTTATAAATACCACAGCCTTCAAAAATATTAGTTTGGTTATTGGACCCGTCTTTTTGTGTTGCTTAGGCGATATGGAGAGGTTTCTTTTTCGCGTAGTAGTTCCCCTGGCAACCGGGAACCAAATAAAAGCGTTGATGATCGAAAAAGATATCTTTCCCAACCAGAAGCACAGACCCTCACTACTACGCGAAAAAGAAACCTCTCCATATCGCCTAAGCAACACAAAAAGACGGGGAAACAGAGGAAAGGATTACCAACCGGTAATCAAAAAATAGACGTATTCCTCACAGCCCGGAGAGTATGAACAAACTCAACACCAATTGGTCAACTCCTAATGAATAAATGCTATTGGCTAATCCTTAATGTTCCCAACCTTCATTTATGTATAAATATATATCGAAAGTCGGTGTTTGGTCTGAAGAGAACCGACGAAAATAAAGCTTTATTCACCAAAACAAATCTTTCGCTCGTTCTCAGCTCCAGCATGACTCCAGGTCAGCAACCCAAAAATATCTTTGAGGAAATCAGGCAACTTATGTCTTCAAAAAATTTATTATTGAATTTAAAGATATTATTTTCTAAACAAAGTTTACAACCATCTAACAAAATTTGACTAAAATAGGCTCTAAATTGATTATATCGATTTCAATTTTAAACAAAAATTCTTCTAAAGGAATATTATTATACATATCAACAACATCTCAAGAAAAAAAATTAACAATATCAAATCATTTTTACGATAATATTGTCGAACTTCATCAAGAATATCACTTTTGTTGGTTTCTGAACTCATGAGGAAGGTAGGAGAAAACAGACGTATATTATAGTGATAAACGTTATATTTCGCCGGGTCTCATCAGACTCTACCCCGGTTACGATATAAATACTATTACAATGCATAAAATTGAGCCCTTCCATTGGTCAATATTGGTTGATAGGTTGCTCGGTAGGAGTGAGGGTGGGAGGTTGTTTCACTACAAATTGATTTTTCTTTTCAATCTGATAATTGCTTTTGCTTTTTGATGAAAGTTGTAATTTGCAGTTGCCCGCTATGTCCAAACTCATAAGTGAAATTGACAATCTACCAGAAAACACAATCCAACGACTTCTTGCAGAATTGAATCGAGTGGCCAATTTCGAAGGAGACAAAAAGAGACTCGAAATGGAAAAGTCTGTAGTCAACTCGTATACGGATTCCCTCTTTCCAGACATTCTTGATTCTAATATTTTTAATTTTACTGATTTATCCCTAGACTTAGAGACCCAGCAAGTATTGAGTCTTGGACCCAAGTTTTGTATGCCAAATCTTGTCAAACAAGATGTCGAAACAGACATTGGCTTCGAAAGTTTCATCACAAAGACCGAAAGAATCACAGCAAGCTCCGAAAATGACAGAGATCGATTCAATTCCGTAGTCAAAGACACATGGGTGCAATTTAAACAAAGAACCCCAGATGCTCCTAAATTAAGAAGAGGTCACTACAAAGCGTTGTCGAATTTGCGTAAGAACCCTAAAATACTCCTGTGTCACATCGACAAAGGTACTGGTATTGCTCTAGTTGACAAAGCTGACTATATCTCAAAAGGAAAACTCCTCTTATCAGACCGTAGCAGATTTCTTACAATTGATGCTCGAGAGGCGGAAAAACGAATCAAAGGGTTTACACAGGCAGTGAACAAGACAATACAGTCTCTCGAGGAGAAAGGTATGATCTCCCCCGAAGAATCAAATTCAATGCAAAAAAGAGACGCAGCTATCAGTCGTTTATATTTGCTGCCAAAAGTCCACAAGGAGACTGATGATCTCACGTACAGACCAATTTTGGACATGTCAGCGAGCCCACAGCATTTACTTGTCCAATGGCTAAACGAGAAATTGATGCCCCTGAGAAACGAAGTCTGCCGGTATTCAGTGTCCAACTCGAAAGACGTGGTAAGGAAGCTTAGAGAGATCAATTTCGAAGATGGGAAAATGACCTCATTTGATGTTGTTTCTCTCTTTACAAATGTCCCAGTCAAAGAAACGGTAAACTTTATTCTTGATCAGATAGCTAAATACCCTTCGCTTTGCAGCATTCCCGCGAGCACAGTTAGGAACTTGGTTTTTATGACGGTACAAAACATTGATTTCAAGTTTGGAGGAACCTACTACAAACAGATCGATGGAGTTGCAATGGGAAGTCCAATTGGCCCTCTCTTAGCAGATATGTTTCTTGCCTACTTAGAACAAGGTCCAATGCTACAATTGATCAACAATTCCCGACTGTACATGAGGTACTTGGATGATACGTTCCTACTACTCAACGTTGATGAAGATGTCGACGAAATTTGTACAGGCTTAAATACCATTCATCCAAATTTGAAGTTCACAAACGAAATTGAGAAGGAGAAAACCCTAAGTTTCCTTGAACTAGAAATTGTGCGAGATGGTTCGAGTGCGAAGACGAAGATACACAGGAAATTGAATGCTCCCACTCAGTTCTTGCCCTTTCATAGCTTCTCGCCAAAAGAAACCAAGAAAAGTGTTGTAAGTAATGCTTTTCTCTCAATAGAGCGACTGGTTTCGACAGAATATGTGAAAGACGAGAGATCAAAACTGAAAAATCTCTTGAAACGAGATGGATATCCAGACAGTTTCATCGAGAAGCATTCCCACCCAAAAGACAATCACAAGGTCGAAGAGGAAAAGGAGAAACCGATTGTCCTGGTCCTTCCTTTTAAAGGCGATACAAGCAAAACTATAGTGAGCAGCAAGCTTATGAACATCACGAAGCGAACATTTCCTGGATACAAATTGAAACTAGTCCAACGCACTTCAAAGTTGTTAAATGGTCGTAACAAAGATGTCATCCCAAAACTGAAACAAAGAGGTGTGATCTACCAATTCACATGTTCTTGTGGATCAACTTATGTCGGTCAAACAACTCGATCCCTTGGTGAGAGAGTCAATGAGCATTTGAATCCGAAGCACACCAGTTCAGTTCAAGCTCATATCAGAGAGACAGGCCACACAGCAGATGAATCCAATTTCAAAATCCTCTATCAGGTCAATCCGGGTGAACCTTGCAAAGTGAGGGCGTCAAATCTCGAAAGCGCGGAGAATCACTTCATTAACAAGTTGAAGCCGGACTTGTGCGTGCAAAAGATGATGGCAATGAAATTAGGTTTCAAAGGCCGTGAAGTTCATATAAAGAGGAAACAAATTTCAAAGATTTGTGAGGTCCTGAACCCAATTGGCAAACCAATAATTAGTTCTACACAGATTGAAACTAGGGATGAACCTGAAAACAGCGAGAAGTTGACAAAAGTCAATAATCACCAATCTCTAGTTCAATGCAGTGGCCCAGTTACAATTACAGAATTGGATAAATGTGAATCCAACGAGAAGTCAACAACAGTTGATAATCAGATTAAAAGCCAACCTGTAATTAGCGAAGTGAGAAATGGAAAAACACGCCCAACAACGAGGAGAAAACGGGACAGACATAGCGGGCAACTGCAAATTACAACTTTCATCAAAAAGCAAAAGCAATTATCAGATTGAAAAGAAAAATCAATTTGTAGTGAAACAACCTCCCACCCTCACTCCTACCGAGCAACCTATCAACCAATATTGACCAATGGAAGGGCTCAATTTTATGCATTGTAATAGTATTTATATCGTAACCGGGGTAGAGTCTGATGAGACCCGGCGAAATATAACGTTTATCACTATAATATACGTCTGTTTTCTCCTACCTTCCTCATGAGTTCAGAAACCAACAAAAGTAATATCAAATCAGTTCAAATCAAGCATATTAGTTAACTAGTAAGAATTTTTAAATCAGAATACAAAGTTAATATTCAGTGAATTAATATTATTTAGAATAATTTCACCTATTTGGTTTTATTTGGAGCATTTAGAGTTAATAATCATATTTTCTTTGTGTGTCTTAGCTAAGAAAAAAAGTTTACCAAATATGTTATTGTTAGATTTTAGGGGATAGTAATTTTTGTAAAATTGTTTATTTCCGATTAGAAATTTGTTAGCCTTATTCAGTAGGGTGATGAGGGAACTTTCATTGTAATCTTCATAAAGATTTTTGGGTAATAGACCAGAAAGCGTGCACAAAAATTTTCTCTTCCCAAAAATTTTTCTATGTCCAAAATTGTTGCAACTAGTATGTTTGTCACACATTCCTTTTGTATCCTTCTTTGTCAAGTAATGCAATCCCCTTTGTTATTTATCCTGCGAAATGAGGAAAATTACAAGATTCAAAGCTGAATAACTCAGGTTTAAAAAAAGATATGTGTAAACTTCAAAATGCAATAATTATTAATTTTTCTTGCTCTACATGATGGTATAAGTTGCAAGAATGTATCGTAAATAATTCTTTCTCATTTCATAAACATTCTAATAATCAAAATAAAGCAGCATAAAGGGGGTTTTCTTCGGGTAGATAAACATTCAGCTTGTTTAATCAAAAAAAGAGACCCCCTTTTTCTCGAATTTTGCTAAGGCATTGAAGTAAAATATATGGACTCTACTTTATTAGAAAACCAGAAGACAAGATTTTGTTTACTGAACACGAAAAGCTCCAACCCTTTTTTATTCATTCGGGAGCATATATATTAGAATGTTCAAAGTTCAAAAGTTAATTATGTTTTCCTTAGATCAAATAATGCTTCCAGAGTTGGAAGCTATTCATTTTGTAATCACATTTTGTAATTGAATTAGAGCTTATGGATGATGATATCAAGGATTGTGAATGTGGTGCAGTTTTAATGCCACAGATAACGAGAATGTCTTGCAAGTTAACATGTATCAACCGAACTTGTAATAAAAGAATTTCAATGCGCACGGGAACAATATTCGAAAGTAATTTTTAATTTATTAACTTACCTTTCAGATTCGAAATTAAAAATCAATAGGATTCTCCAAATTATGTATTTTTTTGGAATGAAATTGACTCAGGAAACTAGAGCTTTAGTTCTTGGAGTTTCCAGATCTACAATTGTACATTTTGATAAAAAGCTGAGTAGAATTTTAGATCAATATCTTGGAAATGATAATCGAAGAATAGGAGGACGAAACAGGGGAGATTGATGAAATGCATCTTTTCAAACGAAAGTTCAATCGAGGTAGATACTTTAGAAATCAACGATACTGGGTCGTTGGTGCAATATGTCGCGGATCTAAGGAGATAAAGCTCTCACTTGTGAGATGACGAAATAAACAGACTCTGCATGGGTTTGTAAGAAGACATATAGCTCCTGGCTCAAGAATAATTTCAGATGAATGAAGGGGATAAAACCGTTTAGGATATTTTCATAGTACCATTAATCACAGGCGTCGATTTGTGGATCAACGATCAAATCCATACAAATAACATAGAGAGGTTATGGCGATCACTGAGGGAGACAATACACAAGTCGACAACTCCAGAACAGGCACTCAGAAGGTTAAGACATTTTGAAATATGTATAATAATAAGATATTAAATGTCATGGAAAAATTTGAAATTTTAGTTGAAGCATGTAAATTTGAAAATCTGTAATAAAACTTCTCTTAATAAAACTCTAGCATATACTGTAAAAATCAAGATTTTTATTATTTACGATACATTCTTGCAACTTATACCATCATGTAGAGCAAGAAAAATTAATAATTATTGCATTTTGAAGTTTACACATATCTTTTTTTAAACCTGAGTTATTCAGCTTTGAATCTTGTAATTTTCCTCATTTCGCAGGATAACAAAGGGGATTGCATTACTTGACAAAGAAGGATACAAAAGGAATGTGTGACAAACATACTAGTTGCAACAATTTTGGACATAGAAAAATTTTTGGGAAGAGAAAATTTTTGTGCACGCTTTCTGGTCTATTACCGATTTTTGTTATTAATGATTATTCCTGATTTAACCTCACATATTTTTCAACATGTTCTCAACAATAGTGCGCATAAAATCAATTTGAAGAGACTAAAATTCTTATTGTACAAAAAACTTTTAGAAAGAGGTTGATTCATGAAGCTCTTAAAATTGGCAGTAACGATACTTTTAATGGAAATGTTGGTGAAGTGAACATTGAGCAGTGTTGGATTCAGCTTTTTGGCAAAAGAAGGAAATTAAGTTAAATCTGATGAATAATTTTGTCTATTGCTCTATTCTTCTGATTATCAATACTTTATTATCATAGGTCAAACTCTTATATTATAAAGTAGTCGCAAAATTTAGGTTTTCACTTTAATTTTTCCTTTAGCTTCCTTATTTTCCATCCTATTTTAATAAAAAATATATCAATAGGATTGTTACAGTCCATAAAATATTTTGATCATGTTATTTTGTTTGGCTTTAGTCCAACAAAATTCAAGGTGTTTCCTCACAATATTTTGGTGTGTTTGTAAACTTATGCTGAGATTCAGTTCATTGCTTATCTGTTAACAATTCTTCCTATCTTTTTCAATCATTCTTCTGATCTTGCCCAACATCAAGTTAGGAATTTTAGTCTTAGGACCTCGCTTACTTACCGATAGAATCAATTATGAAAAAGTGATAAAATAAATATTTTGTTTTGTATCTTAATGAAATATAGTATTTTTGAATTTTTCAAATATCGTTGAATGAATTTGAAAAAATAACATTATCAAAATATTGTATGGACTGTAACAATCCTATTGATATATTTTTTATTAAAACAGGATGGAAAATAAGCTAAAGGAAAAATTGAAATGAAAACCTAAATTTTGCGACCACTACACTATTCTCTAATCTGATTGGACAAAACTAGGAATGAGATCATGAAAATACATAAATAGTATTTTTTTGTTTGATAAACTTGTTGTACCACTGAAGAAGGCGTGTGAAGACAATCACCGTCGAAACGTTTGACTGACTAATGGCTGAGAATTCTAATATTGACCTAAGTTTTAATAAATTTTATTATGAAACTCTTTTTTGGAAAAACCAAGTATTTTTTAAAATTCGGTCAATTTTTAAATTTTATCTACCTTGAATGGACTTTATATGCTTCCTCTGATTTTCATCGGTATCGATCAGATAGTATTTATTCATTTTGCCGTCATCAATTGAATGAAAGATTATATCCTTTTCCATAGTTTCTTGATAATTAAAAGGCTTCAAAGATTTACAATATGAACCTTTAATAAATTTCAAATAAGGTGATTTAGCTTCAATATTGTCATATTCGAAAATTTCGTATCCAGACCCAGTAGATCTGAATAGGAGAGCTTGTGATTTTCTTTCTTAAAAAAGAAATACAAGTTAATTTTCATTATTTTATACACTTGAGTCTTCTCACAGAAATCAGAAAATTTAATATCAAATCCATAATAAGAGATTTAAATAATATTTTTGTTCGCTGAGATGTCTACGAACATTCAGTTTTGAGTTGAGTTTACATAGTTATATTGAATATAATAGAAAGATGATGCCAGTTATTAATCATATTTATTTCGGGCATACTCATAACATGGCATGCATTAATAGATAAGTATTCCAAAATTAATTATATTAAACTCATAGTGACGCGTTTCGCCTTCATTCGGACAGTGCAAGTTAAATTTATAATAATTATGGTATCCAAATAAGTAAAGGATTCGAAAATAAAATGGTTTCTTTTGACGTTTCATCTCTTTTTACATATGTTACACTTGATGAAATTATTAAATTCATTTGCGATTATGTAAAGGCGAACAAAAAAAGTTTCCTATCTCTTTCTACTGGTTTCTGAAGCTTTTAGAATTATGTTGTGAAAACATAGCATTCTCTTTCAATAACCAAATATATATTCAAAAATATGGAATTTCAATGGGATCACCCCTGGGACCATTATTAGCGAATTTATTCCTAGCCAAGAGAAACTCATAAAGGTGTTTATGAGCAACAATTATCCAGGACAATTCATTCTTAATAATATGGATTCTAACTATGAGAGAAGAGGAAGATAACCAACCTATCTATCTTAGAGTGCCTTTCATGGGTGACAACCATAGTACAGTTTTGAAACAGAAAGTAATTCAGATATTTCAAACATCATTTCCTGATAAGAAAGACAAATAAAATGTTTACAAATGAGTCTAAGGACTTATTGGATTATAGTAAATCGTCATTTGTAGTTTATGAGTTTAAATTTCCTTGCAAAGAAGAGTATATTGGACACACAACGAGAAGACTAGAAGATAGAGTTGAGGAACATCTCTACACTGGTAACACCGCAATAAGAGATCATGTTAAGGTATGTGACAAGAAAGCTTCCCATCGAGCATTTATATCCCTTATAGACAAAATGGGAGGAATGTAAGTACTTTGAAAACAGCCGAAGCCTTTTTATTAAGAAAGAAAACCCTAGCCTATGCAAACAAAAGCAAATAATAAAACCCCTTGGTCTTAATTAGCCTAAAATGAACAATAGAACCGCCTCGGAATAGTAGCCAACATTAGGAATCAAGGAAAAGAAATAGACATTCAAACGTAGGAAATAACTCAAAGAAAATTACCAAATACTTTAGCCATTGAAATCCATGTTAATCATGTCGTGTTACATATGTGTTCGAACATTATAATTATTATCACTGTTTCATACATAGATAAGATTTAATTTCAGTACAATCACCGACTCGAAACCTCGAAAATTATTCCAATTTATAAAAGACTTTAGCATCAATAATGATTCAATCTTAATTAATTCAATCAAAAAAAATTATTGATTTAGACAACTAACTTATTATTGGATCTTATCTATTTTTTATCTATCTTACTTATTTGTATCACGCATACTTGGATTCTATATTTTGTAACAAATACTTTTTTCATATTAAAATGTGTAACATTAAAAACACTCTCTTAGAGTTCACTGATTTTAATTTCATGAAAGTTATCAGTAATAACTTATTACAGATATCAATAAAACAGTAGTACTTTAATTGAAAAATTATCAAATATATTCTACTAGGTGAGTGAAGTAAATAATTTTATTTGAAAAAGCATCTCGTGAAATGGTTATCACAATCAATAAAAACACAAATTCAGATTCCAAACCTTTACAATTTTGAAGAGCGTGCTGAAAGAAATTCAGGGACATAGAGATAAAAGTCCAGAGTTGTGAGACAAATGAAAATTTACACGGCATTCCACCTTCTGATTCGTTGGTACTAATAATCTTGATCTGAAATTTGATGCAGATTCTAATTTTTTCACTAATAAAATGCAAAAGATCAAAAAAGGAGCTGTGATAAGTTATGAATTGGAATTCTATTTAAAAGCCACTTCTCGAAATGTCAAATTTTAAAACTGAAGAAGATGAAGTCTGACATAGTTGAGAGACAAGGAAAATTCTGAAATATGATTTATACCTGAACATTTATATGAAAATCAAAAAGATCATTCATGTGGATACCTGAAGAATATAACTCGTATCCAAGTATTGTGTTAAAAATCGATCAAATATTATAAGCGTATCTTGTATTTTAGAATTTAATATATCTTAAAATTAAATTTGCGATCTATATTAATATAGATAAAAAATTATGTAGCCGAAGAAACCTATTTTACCGGAAGATTCAATTCAAATAAAAATAATCAATAACTAAATGTCAATATGATAATATCAATGTGTATGTGCATATGCTTCATATAAGTGATCCATAGTGTGTAAGGCTACTATCTATAGACCAGAAAAAATTTTTGGTGCATGCCAAAGATGAAGATAATCAAATCGTTAAATCTGGCGAATCTTCAAATTTGGTGCGCGTTGAAAATGAAAATATTTGCATCTTCACCTATGAATTAATTTTTCTTTTTGAGCACAACATTTATATATGAGAGTCTCTTGTATTTATCAAAGCAAACAGTTACGTCATACACTCTCTCATTGTATAGAAGACACCCTTTTTCCATTGTGAGAACTGAGTGAGTCCTCTATACAATGATTCCATTGATTTGGGTCTCTACTGTTAATTCTCACAACATGAAATAGTTAAAGAGAATTAGTAAGAAAATTTATATTGTTTGCATTGGTATATAGAGTGGTCTCTCAAATGTGAAAACTACTCTTCAGAATGAGAACTCTCTAAAGGAATAAGATTTAAGTACTACAAAACTCACCAAAGACTTTGTTTTTGAATATAAGTCTATTTTTTTTATTACAATTACTCATCTGTATGTTAACATATTTTCCCTTGTATTCAACTTTTTTAAATTCAATTCTATTTATATCTAGTGCATTTACCATAGCATATGACATTCCAAATGTATGATCAGTGCCATTTTTCGACTTGACAATTATCTCTCCTCTGTTTCTAGAACTGACAAGACAGGAAATATCAGTAAGGAATTCAAATTCGTTTTTGTTTTCAATGAAGATTACATCTATTTCTTTATCCATGATTTCTTTTATTTTAAATATCAAAAAATAAGTAATCTGAATATTTTGATTTTAACAGTAATCTTATTTGTTACAAGAAAATTCAACTTAAAATTGATCCTAAATTCACAATTCAGTGTTAAATATAATATAATTAATAGAATAATTTATTATCATTTTGCGGACTAAAGACTTGCATTTTGAAGGGGGAAAAGGAAAATAAGTTGTATCAGAAATTTAAGTCAAGTGTAAAAAAGGCCTATCTTGAAGTTTTTATTAATATAATATAAATCTATATATAATATAAATATAATTCTTATTTTTAAACGGATTACTGAAATCTTTTTTGTTGATTGAAATTCATATATTCATCTTAAAAAATTTCTATCTCGATATCCATTCAAAATATATTAACTGAATAAATTAAATTTTTCTCAAGTTTCATATTTTTAAGCTTGTAAAATTTAAATAAGTTCCTTTTTTATAATCATGAATTTCAACCATAGAATTCAACAGGTCATTTGAAAGTCAGTTAAATCAGACCATCATTATAATTCTAACGAAACACTATATGAATGAGTTATGCAATCGAAAAATTCTTTGAAATTTTAATTTATTCAGTGTTTAATTAAGAGTTATTAATGATAATACCTAGTGATTGGTTTCTAATGGGCTTACTTAATAATAATGAACTCTGTTAGATCTTATATTAAATCTGTTATAACAAAAAATACGGATCTTAATAATCTATTATTTCCGCTCCGGCTTTTATTATTTTTTGTAGTATATTTTCGATGACATTGATATCTGGACTCTTTTATGGGAAATAAACAACCCTAATTCTTGATCTACTTAAACAGTCTCTAACATAAGCAAGCATTGATCCATTAGAACATATAATTATTCTCTTCGATATTCCTCATAGCTACGGAAATTTCCTCAGGTCTATTTGTTTCAACAGATTCCAGATGCAGGTATCCTCCGGAGGAATGATGGTGTCTTATGAGGTATTATTATAGCATTACCAGAATGGATCAAATGAAAAACGTCACAATGTTTGGTAGAATGAATTGGAAAATCAATAGGTATCATTCTTGTAGACGACTGTTTCATACTATTGTAAAATACTATTCAAACCCTTTATTGTGAGGCCAAATGCCTAGGAGTTATTTACAAGACATACAAAATATCGAAAAATTCATCAAGGAGTCAATCAGAGAACTAAAAAAACAAATGTGATAAATATAAATAAAATTGATATCATTAAAAACTACATGAAGGTGTACGGAATCTATCAGAACCTGCATGTATAATATACCTTGTATATATATGTTGTGCCTAAAGTGTAACGGATGATGAAAGTGTAACTAATTACACTTTCAACGTTGAAAGTGTAACGAAAATATTTTTCCAATGAAGAATTAATTGTAAGGATTTAGAAGACAAGTGAATATTTAGTGATAAAGCTTATATTTCGCCGGATCTCATCAGACTTTTACACCGGCTAGATATATATATACAATTTTAAAACAGATAAAATGTTTAATAAAATCCTCTGATTGGTTCAATCGGATTTGAGCACAATAGAGCACAAGGGGAAGGAGGGATTTCAATTCAATTGGTTGTTTGTCTCCAGGATCATTGTTTCCTCCTAACGTATCTATCCATCGTTGGTTGCCCACTTAGACTTTTACGTTTTCTGCCCTTCTTAGTGATTGCAGGTGCAGGTTTCTTACCATTTCTATTTCCGCTAATTACAGGTTGAGAGATGATTAGATTATCAACTTTCGTTGACTTTTCTGAGTTTTCACTTTTTCTCTCATTTGTACTTGTTACTAGGGAAGAGGACTGTAGATTATTGCATTGAGACGTAGATTCAACTACTTGCTCATTTTGTTCACTAATTGGATTGACCACATTATTCTCTGCAATTTGGGTTGAGCTAGCAACAGGACTCTCTGCTAATAACTTTGCAACCTTTGATAACTTTTTCTTGTTCGTAAACCGCTTCTTACCTGTGAAACCCAATTGTGTAGCTAATTCTTTTTGCTTGCACAAATCAGGCTTAAGTACCTTGATATAATGGGTTTCGGCCTTTCCCAGGACTTGTTCTCTCACAATACGACATTCACTTGGATTGGCTTGGAACAAGATGCTGAAATTGCTCACATCAGCAGTGTGATTTGATGCCATCAGATGTTCTTGTACCGCCGACCCAATGTTTCCCGTTCTCAGATGCTCCTTTATTCGCGCCTTCACAGGTCTCACTGTTTGGCCGACGTAGGCAGATCCACATTTACATTTGAACAAATAAATTACTCCCTTCTTTTCCAACCAGGGTACTGGATCTTTGTTAAGGTCGGGAATTAACTTAGTTGTTTTTGGTAAAATACTGAGTTTGTGGCCAGGGAACGTCTTTTTTGTAATCTCGAACAGCTTGTTATTCAAGATTTGATGTGCTGCATCTCCTTTGAAAGGCAACTTCAAATAAATTGGAGTCAATTCATCAACTTCTTTTTCAGCTTTTGATCTCAGGTTCGAGTGCTTATCGACAAAAGCTTCAGGATAACCATCTGACATTAGAAGTTCTTTCAGAATCAATCTGTCTTTACTTTTGTTGGCTTCCGAAGATAATCTTTCGATTTTCAAAAATTCGTTTCTTACTAAATGTACATTTCTTTATGGTTCATCAGTAGTGACACATAAATAATGATAAAAGTTTAAAATTCATTGAAAAGAATTATAGTAAAAGTTGAAAAATATAAGAATATTATGTGAGCTGAAAAACACCAAAACTATTCAATAGTTAGCAACAGTGAAGAGAAAAGTGATGAAGATTATAAGAGTAATTTTTCTGAACACACAGGTTTGGTTTGAAATGATTGATGAAGAATTTCTCCTTCACCCACAAATCTGTGCTATCATCACTCGCATTTTTATACAAAATTGAGAAATTGAAGCTTCATGATTCTCCTGTTTGATGTATCTTGACACCGCTGTGTCCTTCTTTAGATGATCATTTGACCTAGTTGACAATTTTCTAATTTTATTTCCTATATGAGAGGCTCCGCAAGCAAAATAACCCAAAATCTCAAAGATAAATCTTAGAAATGTAAAGACTTAAAAAATAAATGAGTTTCTTAGGTCATATTTCTGATGCTCAAGTAATTAGGATATATCTTATTTCAGGGCTATATTTCAAGCCGAAAAAGAATCAAGCATCAAGGATGAATTGCCAGATTATCGTCCAACAGTTCATTTTATCGATGAAAAAGAAAGAAAATCTAGACTGAAAAATATTGTAAGTTCTCCCCTCCCTTTAGTATTCAGTTTTCCCAAAAAGTTACCAAATGTTTCCCACCAATAGGATACAAGCAAGTGGAAATTGACAGCAACCGGTAAACTAGAAGATGAAGAATTCCTATTAAACTATTTGCTCAATTATAATGAGAAAAAGAATGCTTCCAAGCGTCCACTTGTGCCAACAAACCCAAGTAATACTCCAGAAGAAAATCTCCCAGTGAAAGAGAGCAAGAAAAAAAACCAAAAGACTAAGGAAACAATCGTAAAGGATTGTGATTGGTTGATCAAGAAGCAAGTGGTCTCTGATTCCGAGGAAGAAGACCAGCAGGTTGAATGTAAAACAGATAAAGAAAATAATTCAGTCACCATTAGAAAAGGTTCGTTCACTCTTTTGAGATTTATTTTCAATTTGAGTTATTTTCTGTCTTCATTTTTCTTTTTGCAAAATTCAATTGAAAAGTTATCTTGTGTTTTTATTGAGAACAGTGAAAATCCCCATATTTTACGACCAGTACTTTGATTAGTTCTTATTATCCCGTAAGACTTTATTCGTGTTGTTTATAGAAAATTTGAATTCCTTTGAAAATAATGAAGATGAAACTGAGAGTAGTTGCAGTGAAAATGAGGATAAGATTCCCAAAAATTTCCCTAGAGGTTCTTTCAGAATCAATCTGAAAATATGATTATTATAATACTGAACATTATTTAGAATATAATGTAGAATAGTTATAGATTCTGTTTTTGATATTCAAAAAAAACCTTGATTGATATTCTAGCAATTTATTTCTTCAATGTAATTTTCTGACATCTGTAATCAAGAACCGACCCTGATTACATATTTTGTGAAGATTTTCAATCAATATTTTTCTACCATCAACTCTTATAAACTTAAACTATCTAAAGCTTCCTAGAAAAGCTTTTGGTATATATTTATGATTATTTTAATACTGAACATTATTTAGAATATAATGTAGAAAAGTTAAAGATTCTGTTTTTAATATTCAATGATATGAGCAAAATTTAATTCTCATTGTATTCAGCAGACAGGTTTTTCCACACATTTTGTTGGTCCAAATAGAAATGAGTAAAATACACACAGCCAGACTTTATTTCAGCAATGACAAAGATGAGCAATTTTAAATTCAGTGTGCGTCAGGAGAATGCCTGGTTTGTTCGTTCTCAGTTTCAAACTGTTAAAGAGAAATCAGTAACCAACCCTTGTATTACATATGGTTATGTACGATTACGAGAAGCAATAGCTTTACAAATAAGTAAATCAAAATTTAATTACATTTTGAAGTTTTGAATTTACTATCTTGATTAAAAAAAAGACAAAAATACGATTACAAGCCCTATCAAAAAAGGATAGAGGGGTCAAATGTTGTCGTTACACTTTAGGCAAGTCACTTGTATATTGCATAAGCATAGACCGTATATGCTAACATGCATATACCGAAAAGGGGCAGAGAGGAAAAATATTTTCGTTACACTTTCAACGTTGAAAGTGTAATTAGTTACACTTTCATCATTCGTTACACTTTAGGCACAACATATACAAAAAGTGTACATGGTTTATTCCGGTATATTATCACTTCCAAAATAACTATGTATCTCTTTTAAAATGGTGTGTTTTATGAATTGCATAATCTACATATCCCATGCTTTTTACATATGTGTTCCAGCATAAATATTATCATCATTATTGTATACATAGACCTCATTTGGCTACTCAAGAGGTTGTTTCAGTAGAATTAGAGATTTGGTCATTGAAGTGCAATCCAATTGTAATCCAACATATAAAAGTATAAGTGAGGTCTATGTATACAATAATGATAAGAATAATATTGCTAGCACACATATGTAAAACTTCATGGATAATAACACACCATTATGAAAGTGATAACTAGTTATGTAGGAAGTTACCAGAATAAACAATGTAAATTTTGTAAATATATATGAAGGTCTTGATAGTTTCCGTGCCCCTATATGTATTTTTTGATGATATCCTAAAAATTAAAAGGCAGTACTTACTAATTGCGTTTTCTGAAAACCCGTTTATATTAAACAATTTGCAGTATAGAATGTATACATTGAGACATGTTTTCAAGAATTTTTTTTCGTTTAAAGTATAATCGGACTTTGAAAATGAATATATTTTTTTCGGAATTGAGTTTAGCCTATGAAAGCAATGAACGTTTTAAAATGATGAAAAGTTAGCTAGCGAAGGTCTTCAAAATTCTTGATACACCTATTTGTCCTTCGACTCAAGTTGCTTAAAATTACTAAGTTGGTAAAAATGTAATTAGCGATCAAAACAAGAAAGTATTTAAATTTAAATTTTTGGCATTAATATTTTTATGGATAAATTTTCGGAATTTTTTCTAGGAAGTAAAGTATTTTTGTAATTTTCAGAGTAAATTCTTCAATAATTTCTTTATTTTGATCTAAAAAATAATTTTCTTCTCTACAGAAGTTACTCGAGGATAGATAAAAACTATTAATTTTGGTCTGTGAAAATAGAAAAATAAATTAGTGAATAAACTTTATCGTCGCTTAATTATGTGAAGATGAACTTTGCGGAAAAAATTTATGGAAATATGAAAGAAAGGGTTTTTATAATAAAATTTATTAAAACTCAGGTCAGTAACAGGATTCTCAGCCATGTTCACTGACCTAAGTTTTAATAAATTTTATAATAACTAATTTCAGATCATTTTTCCCTGAATCCGAAAGCAAGTTTTTTTATTCCCTAAATTTATATTTATTTCATCAGTAGTGACACGTGTGATGAATAGTAACTAGATTAAATTGATAATACAGTCAATTTCACACATAACGACTCGAGATATCATCTCTGCCCTTTCTCGTTTTTTTTATACCAAAACTGTTAACCAATCATATTGCGTTATTACAATAACCAATCAGAATAGACCTAGCAAATGGTTCTAGTTTTTTAATCTTGAATATCATTTCATCTCAATCCATCTCAATTTTAATATTTAAATTTATAAAAATAATAATAATCGTTATATGAATTATAAGTTGAACATATTTATTGGAAATCATATAGATTTTCGAGGTTATTATTTTCAGAAAACTCTTTGAAAATTTTTAAATCAGATAGGACCTTTATTAAGCCATATCTTTTATCTAGCTCCAAGAATGTTTTTATAAATTTCGATTTTGTCAGGATTGATTTTTTTTCCATGTTTATTCAACTCTTCGGGTAAATTTTTATGTTCCGTTTGTATGAAGGATCATTAGAATAAACTGTTGATTGAAAATTATTGATTGTAAATCAATGTTTGATAATCATTTATTGAAAATCATTGATTGATTATTATCAATTATCATCGATTTAAATCAACCATTTTAGTGTGCAGGTACCTCTCCTCCTTTTTTTAGTTTTGGTAATAGGAAACTAAGCCTGAATAAACAATCACTTTTGTTCTGCCCACAACGGGGGTTTCACACCACATAATAATAGGGCCTATCATGGCTCCCTTATAAAACTACGCAAGGTATTAATGACTTTGACAGATTTACATTTATTCGCATAACATGGAATTTGTGTTTATTCAAACCTTTTTCCATGCATGAAGGGGGAATTGGTTTTTGGGGTTTGAATGTTTTTTTAGGTGAAATTTATCGACCCATACATGAATGATAGAAATTGATCTACAATAAACCTATCCTAGATTAGAACCAATCAGATTATGAGATTCTTATGTAATACATTTTTTGACTCGTTGTTCTCACATTCATACAATGACTAAGCTCACTGACGAGAAAAAAAAGAGATCCTTTTTCTTCAAGATAGACATTCAATTAGGCATCTTGCAAAATTGTAAAAAGTGTCTGTGCCTACGATCCAAAGAATATTAAGAGATGAACATCGAAATGATAAGATTTCCGCATACAATCGGCTAAAAACATTCGTGAAGAACATTGACAAAAGAAACAAGGAATCTTATCATTTGGTTAAATGGCTAATTGAATTTGATCAAAGAATCTCTTTGACATGTGCAATCCTTGTTAATAGAGCCTCTCCATACTTGATTTTCATCAAGAGAATAATTCATCTACTTGAAAAATGCCAAATCTATATTTTTGATTCAGGACAGTCTATGAATCAAAATATCAAATGCCATAGCAAAGGAACCTTTTTCAACTGTTTAATATCCAGAGCAAAATTATTTTCATCGATAACTAGAAGAATTTGCTTGGATATTAAAAATATAGATCTTATAAGAACTAATTTCTATACGAGAGCAAAAGGAGATTTCGAGTTTATCATTGAATTTCTTTTGAAAGAAAAGCGTTATTTCGAGTCAAGAATTATGCAGAGAGAATACAAACTCTTTTTCCCAGAAAAATTGGATGAAACTTTCACCAATTTAGGATTTCCATTTGTAAGAATAATTTTAAACTAATTCTTTTAGGTTAAATCTAAAAATATGAACTTTTCGAATCGTAAATTATGCCAGAAACTTCATGAAGATGGATTCACTGTGCAACAACTCTCTAAAGTACTATTGAAGTCAAAGAAAACTGTCAGAAATTATATCAATAGAGATTTCACTTATAATTTATCTTTTCCGAACAAGACTAGAGAAAACGACCAAAGAAATATATTCGAAGAAATACTCGTATAAAAATTTGAAAATGCTCTATCTGAAGAATCCAGTTACATAGGATTTAATGAGTTAAGAGATATTGCATTTCGAGTAGCTGATACATTAGAGCTCATTGGTTATAAAGCTTCCTAACCATCAAATGAAAATTTGTAACAAGAACGGATGGAAATTTAAAAAAGTAAGAATTATTTAAATGATTATTTTTAGCCTTCTGGTGATATGAAAAGTGTTCCAATGAACTTGGTTGAAGATTTCTATATGAGACTGCCATCCTTAATAAACGGATATTCAGCAGAAAATATATACAATTTAGACGAAGCTGCACTATTCATCTATGTAGTAAACAGGAAAATCCTTACAAAGAAGACATTGAATGCACATGGCTTCAAAGATTTAAAAGACAGAATAACTTTATTACTTTGTACCAATGCTCTCGGTCAGAAAGAGCCCTTAATGTTTATTCATGGTGTTAAAAAACCAAGATGTCTTAGTAAAGAAGATTTAGAATTTCTTAACTATAAATATTCTTCAAAAGGATGGATGAATCGGGAAATTTATTCATCATTTATTCAAGATTTAAACAACAAGTTAAAAACAGTTAAGAGAAAAATTATATTATTCATGGATAATATTAAAGTAATTCATTCAAATAATTTTAAAAAATAGATTCAATACATTCCTCCAAATTGTACTCCTGTTTGTCAGCCAATTGACGCTGGTATTGTACGTTCATTCAAATGCAAATATAGAAGGTTAATGAATGAGAAGATGTTCAACGAGAGAATTGCCATGAACGAACTTAAGAAGAAAACTAATTTAAAGTGTTGCCTGTACACTGCGAAAAAAGCATGGGAAGATGTCAGTGAGGAAACTATTATTAACTGTTTCAATAACACTAAGTTCATTACCAAAAATGACGTGGTTTCAAACAGTTCTCTGGTGTTTGAAAGAATCAGATTTATAAAAACATTCTTGGAGCTAGATAAAAGATATGGCTTAATAAAGGTCCTATCTGATTTAAAAATTTTCAAAGAGTTTTCTGAAAATAATAACCTCGAAAATCTATATGATTTCCAATAAATATGTTCAACTTATAATTCATATAACGATTATTATTATTTTTATAAATTTAAATATTAAAATTGAGATGGATTGAGATGAAATGATATTCAAGATTAAAAAACTAGAACCATTTGCTAGGTCTATTCTGATTGGTTATTGTAATAACGCAATATGATTGGTTAACAGTTTTGGTATAAAAAAAAACGAGAAAGGGCAGAGATGATATCTCGAGTCGTTATGTGTGACTGTACAAGATCCATCACCGAAAAATATAAATTCACCAACAAAATATCACAAATTATGAACATTTATGAATGTGTAATAATAATGAAAAAATAAGATTATAAAATAAAAGATAATTATAAGTAATAAAGATTGTCTATATTATCAATAATAGCCAGAGATGTCAAAAACAAACTTGATATTTCTCATACTACTTAATATGGCTGAGGAAGAATTCATTAAAGAGTTATTCGAAGGTAATAACGATGCAGATGTAAATAATGCTGACAGTCTTAAATATCATGAATAACATGAATAATGGTAAAAGTCTAGAATTGATTGTAAATAGGAATTGACAAACATTAAAAGAGTAATAGTAAAAGTTCCAAATTATCAGATTATAATGTGGGCTGTAAAAACACCAACACTCAACTTGAAAACAGTGAAAAAGCTAACATATATCATGATAATTACACTGTGTGTCATAAAAAAAAATTTCCGAAGAAGTAAAAGGGTAAGATCCTTTTGTTTTTGATCCAAAATTTCACGCTGATTACAAATCAAGTCTCAGAATTTAAAAGTTGGGTTCAGTTTAGTAGATATTGAAGAAAATTGAAAAGTGAGAATTTGAGAAAAATTGAGAGTAGTTTTTCGATTAAATTGATTTGTAAAAGCAATGAAACCTAATTATAATGAGGCTATTATGTAGAGCAATTAATTCTGCGTCGATTGGTATATAGATCAATGTCGCACCCACTCAGAACTGGCGAAAATTTTAAATAAGATCTTCTAAAAGGGGGGATAAAATCATCGAAAAAATCCACTTGAATTTACAGACTTAAAAAAAATTCATAGTTTTCTTCAAGATTGTAGACTGAAATTTTTTGCTCTTTCGATTGAGCATACTTTAAAGGGAATTGGATTTTTTCTTCTGGGTCAAATTGATCAGTTTTTATGTCCCGTTTTGTAATGAAAAATTAAAAAAAAGTTGCATGCCTTTCTTGTAACCACTCGACATATAATAGAAATTTTCTCTTACGTTCATTGCATCTGATTTTATTGATCATAAACGTTTCATGAATTTTTTAAATATTCCTAGTTTCAAATGCAAGGGAGGAAGAATAATATTCTCTGCATTGATTAAAGATGGTTTAATCCTATTGAAGTTGATGGAGTAATCTCTCTCTGGTGGTAAATGGTCAGGTAAGTAATGGTATTATCCTTGTCGAGAATGCTAAAGACATTTATAGCAAGGAAAGCTAGCGTTTCCTAATTGTAAACCACAGAGAAGAGCAATAACTTGAAAGTCTGCGAATACTTTCAATTCCAGCTCATAATAATAGATTTTCCGTAAAATTAATTCCAACGATTAATACGTTCCAGTGAGCTTACTTGAATAGGCTATTGGAACGGTAGGATGAGACTTGTTGTTACTAATGAGGACACATTTAAGACTTATACTGTTAGAATCAATGGAAAGTCTTTCGTCTTGTAAGACGAATTCAAATCCGAGCGATGAATAAAGTCCTCTTATATCTGAACAATATGCCAAGTTATTCTCTTCTTTGAAGTATTTCCTAAATTCTTCATCACGATTTCTGTACCTTGAAACGCAAATTTGAATTCATTAGTTGAGACAATTCAATCGCATTTCTCTTCGACAGAAGCAGTTTTCTAACTATATAATCCATGAGAGGCTGGTCCATATAGAGGTTTAGAGGTGGTTGGATATTTTCACAATTAACATTATCGACAGCAGGGCTTTCTCCATTTTCTTATATAACAAGTTGTTGAGCCCTTTTTCGATAAAAGTCTCTAGAAGTATGAAGATTTTGTAGATATATCTAAAATCTTAGATAAAAACTTACATGTTTGGCAGGAGTTCTACCTATTGAAACTCGAGTTAAACAGGAATTACATTCCTCTTCATTTCTGCATTCAAAATTCCGGTTCAGAACTATTTGGGAACGTGATGGGAATGAAATGTTTGAATACTAATCAAGAATATTGCATGACTCACTGAATTGTCAACGTGTTTGGTTAATTCGACGTTCTCTATTCTGATAGGTTACAAAAAAGGCATGCAACTTTTTTTAAATTTTTCATTACAAAACGGGACATAAAAACTGATCAATTTGACCCAGAAGAAGAAATCCAATTCCCTTTAAAGTTAGCTTTAAGTCTGTAAATTCAAGTGGATTTTTTCGATGATTTTATCCCCCCTTTTAGAAGATCTTATTTAAAATTTTCGCCAGTTCTGAGTGGGTGCGACATTGATCTATATACCAATCGACGCAGAATTAATTGCTCTACATAATAGCCTCATTATAATTAGGTTTCATTGCTTTTACAAATCAATTTAATCGAAAAACTACTCTCAATTTTTCTCAAATTCTCACTTTTCAATTTTCTTCAATATCTACTAAACTGAACCCAACTTTTAAATTCTGAGACTTGATTTGTAATCAGCGTGAAATTTTGGATCAAAAACAAAAGGATCTTACCCTTTTACTTCTTCGGAAATTTTTTTTTATGACACACAGTGTTATTATAAGAGTAATTCTTCTGATCACAAAAATAGTAATGTTAATAATTCAAATTATCTTTTTTTAATTTACAATTTTGCAAGTGAATATTTCTGCTCTTCCATAATCACATGTGCATAAACCCACTTAATGTGTAATTACTTCCATTACATAAGAGTTTTTGTTATTCGGTCTCTCTATCAGAAAATTACAACTCAATAAGAATAATGAAATTAGTTTGTAATGGAAATAGCTATTTTTTTAACTTTTGAGAATATTCGAAATCTTTTTATTCAATTAAAGAAAAAGCGTTAGCCACTGAAAATTACTCTCTAAATCCTTCTGAAATGATTTCCGTTTTTCTGTTGTTTCGAACTTGTAATACAGCGTATGAACTCCATTTCGTATTAATACCACATTTAGTCTATACTCATTTTGATGAAGATAATAATATTCTTCAACAACTTTTCCATATTTAAATAATTGGACTTTCCCTTTAAGAATTTTCCAAGAATCAAATTCAGTAATATGAACATTTTCTTTAGGTCCATAAATTATAGCGTTGAAATCTATAAAAGGTTAATAAATAAATAAGGTAAATAAATAAAGATCAAATATTAATTACTTTATATTTATGAATCTAACTTGATGGAGATTGTCTTTTCACACCTAGATGTTAGAATTCGGATAAGCAAGTGTCAATTACATAAGAGAGTCAAATATTATTCAACTCACGGTGGCAGACGTAGACGCGTTTCGTCCTTATCAGGACCATAGCCAAGATTCGAACCCGGGTCTTCAACGTTGTGAGGTAACACTTCTAACCACTATCTAGCAGACAGATTATCATACTAACTTTGCATTTATTAACTTGTAATAATTATTATGTAACTATTCATTAGTAATAAGTTATTACTAATAACTCAAAATCAATATTATTCTTTCGTACATACCTACAAACCTACATTAACCAATCAGAGAAGAGACCTTCCTCAACCAATAGAAATGAAAGAGGTTATTTTGTTTGATCACGTGGGTACACATTTCATATTCTTCTGTGTATACCTCGTGGTATGTCCTAAAAACTATCTCTTTCTCTTATGTTCAATTTTAATGATTTAAATTTCTTATTAGCCTTCAAATAAATATGTCTCTGCCATACACAACATCTTCACTTAATCCTATCACTATCAGAGATTTCCGGGTGAAAAGATTTTTTAAACTGGAATTTCCTAAATAATCCTGGGACTTTTATCGATTTGAAGACGACTGACAACCATGAACTAGAAATTTTTTACATATTGTAGTTATGACTATAATCAAAATTATTAATACGAACATGTTTTATCAATGTTTTCATTTATTAATATCGGTATTTAAGTTATAGAGTAAACAGTAAAGGTGAAAACAGATTATAACTATAGTTAAAAAGGTAAAAATAAAAAATAACTATAGTCAAAAAGGTAAAAATAAAAAATAACTATAGTCGAAAAAGTTTTGTCCAAAAATTTTTTTTTCAATACAAAAAAAATATAAAATTTAACTATAGTTAAAAAAGGAATAATAAAGCAGCTCTGTTAATCTTACTTTTGTTTGGAAATCTGCTTTTTCCCGTCAGGCCTAACTTAGCGGCCAGGATTTTTTGCTTGCATAGAGCTGGGTTTAACTTTTTGATAAAATGGGCTTCTGCTTTGTTTAAGACATCTGCTCTCATCTTGGGAGGATCACTTGGGTTTGCTTGAAATAAGATACTGAAGTTGTTCACATCAGCAGTGTGATTGGCATCCTTCAAGTGCTCCTGAACCGCAGAACCTTTGTTGCCAGGATTCAAGTGCTTTTTGATCCTCGCCTTCACTGGTCTGACTGTTTGGCCTACATAAGTTGAACCACATTTACATTTGAACGAGTAGATCACACCTTTCTTCTCGAGCCATGGGACTAAACCCTCCCCTGTTGTACTCTGGAATGATAGAACCAATGAGAGGATAATATTGTACATTTTATTTATTATTTATATCTAGCCGGTGTAATAGTCTGACGAGATCCGGTGAAATATAAGCTTTATTACTAAATATCCACTTGACTTCCAAATCCTCTAAATGAGTCTCTCATTTGAAACTGAAAATATTTTCGAAGAAGCTCGGCAGTTCTTTCCCAACAAACAAAAAATTTTTTATTAAATCTAATCCTGATAATTTCAAGATCGTATATTTTCCAGAAAATTCGACCTCTGTTCTCCAGCCTATCGATGCCGGAATTATACGAAAGTTTAAAGCTATGTATAACAAACGATTGGGAGAAATAAGGGCTGTTAGAGGAATATATGTCAATGATATGAGTCGTATACTGAATCTGGCAGACTGAATTGATATCGCAACATCTATATGGGACGATATCGATCCAGATATACCGAAAACAAATGAAGATAACCCAGAGCTTATCAGATCAACTGTAAATAACTTAGACCTATTGAAAAATCACTTGGCTATAAGAAAACTTCAAGGTTCATTAGAAATTGTCAAAAATCTTGCCTTTCTAAAAGAGAACCCTGCTTTAAATTCAACAGTTTATGATTTTGAATAAAAAATATTTTTTATAAGAAACTCTTTTCTCTCGATTATAGATTAGCAATACAAATTAGTTTATAAATTCATATCCAAATATGACGTGGTAGGATTACATTCTATAGAAAGTGTGCGTGTGTGACCCACTCTCTGTTCATTGGGATAGTGAGTGAGTATGTGTTAGTAGAAACCCATATTGTATGTAAAATGAGGAGAACAGTGTGATAGTTTTGATTGACATGCTTGTATTTACACCTATGTAATACATAGTGTGTATGTAAAAATGGTCAACCCCATGACTAATCATGGGGAGGGGTATGGGATTGGGAAAACGAAAAATGACTTTTTTTGATTTTTCATCTAAAATCATTCAAAATCTGAGACCGATTTAAAAATCGAATTTTAGCCATATATTTCCGAATAGAAGCTTGAAAATTTCCAAGTTTACTCAAAATTTTATGCTGAATATAATGATACTAAATTTAAGTATGAATGACCATTGCTTAAGCTAATTTTGCTACAGCATTTTCCTGATATGATAGAGAGAAAATTCGAAGTGGAAATGATTAAGAACAAAAGATTAAGATCATCTAAAAAATTTCATCAACCTGTTTAAAAGTTTGAGATTCTAGTAGCAAAATATATTTGGATCCGTAGGAATTTTGTGGGAGGAATATTGCTAGATTCTGATTGGCCGACAAATGCTCAATTTCTATTGGTCTATAATTCATGAGTTTTAGTGTAGAAATGGTATATAAGTAACGTGTACTTCCACATTCACACAACTCTCGTCACTTTACAGAGCTTTTGATTTCTTTTTCTATATTATCATTGGTCAAAAAGCTTCATTATTTTTTATTAACTCTGATTGGACGAAATTTTAGGGTATGAGATCATGAAAATATATAAATGGTAAAGAGTATTGATGAATTTGTTCTACCAGGTGTGAAGCCTATCTCCGTCGAAACGTTTGGAGTGACCATAATGGATGAGAATGCCTATATTGACTTAAGTTTTAATTAATCTTATTATAAAACTAATTTCAGATGTGGAATGGCATTGGCATGATGAGTGCCCCGTGACGCATGAGAGAATGTTGAAATACACACAGAAAAAATATATTTTAAAAAGCCTGATTTTTCTATCAATTAAACTTGGTTTCTAATGTAGTCATTTTCACATAAAATAACATTGATATTCATCAGAGAGCTGTCATTATACACTTAGATAATGTTTCTGATAAATTAATAATGATAGCTTACTATCTAGTGAACTAAAGGTTCAAATTCAAACACTTTTTGAAGGAGATTTTTAATAACTAAAGATTAATGACTAAGACCTAAGAACAGGTTGTTTTTGAATAATTATGATGTATAAATAACATTGTTTTTAAACATTTAACCTACAAGCAAAGTGTGGTCAATTCTGGCTATGGACTACTGACGAGTCCTAATAGGGACGAAACGCGTCTACGTCTGCCACCGTGAGTTGAATATTATTTGACTCTCTTATGTAATTGACACTTGCTTATCCGAATTCTAACATCTAGGTGTGAGAAGTCAATCTCCATTAAGTTAGATTAATAAGGATATAGTAATAACCAGTGACCACACTTTGCAAGTAGATTAACTGTCTAACAACGTTTTTGTATTTTTTTAAGTGAGGGTAATATATTAGTAAAATTTGTAAAAACACCAATATCACAAAGTAACGAGAGCAAGTAGTTTATTCCAGATTTATTAATAAAACTCTTGGTAACGGTAAAGTTGACCGAACATCGAGCCAAAATATACCATTCTGTGCGTGGGTGTATCCATATTATTGCGTGTATATTGTAATGTAAAATTAATATTACTACAGGTTTGAAAATTATACCATAACGTAAAATTTTATACACTATAGCATTTTGAATTTTTAGATTATCTTTTGTATAACCTGAGGTATTGAGCAGTCTGTAATGTATTTTTCTGTATGATAAATATTGTGTAAATTACATTTTTAATTTTACATTACAATATACACGCAATAATATATAATGTATGCACCCACGCACAGAATGGTATATTTTGGCTCGATATCCGGTCAACTTCACTGTTACCAAACTTTTCTTTGCCGACCCTGAATATTTCAGGCTCATTTGCTTTGCGAAAAATCATGAACCTTGAATTCTTGAAATTTAGTTTAAGTTGAGAAAAAGAAAAAGCAGAGAGGACAAGGTGATTATTTACTGTAATATGAAGAATATTATAAAAGCGATCAAAAATTTTAACTTGAATTGTTTTTTCTGAAATTAATTTCAGAATTAAAAAAACTCACCCTGTTTATCGATACTTTTTATCTTTTCTTCTTGTTCTCCTATTGCTATAGAACAATCTGTGATAATATTTTTGCTGATTATCTTCACAAATTTATACAAAGGAATCTTAGCCATATCAAAAGGATTAACACATGAATACTTGAAACAAAGTGATTCACGTTTCTTCCCATTATCATATAAGTTTACGATCTTAGATATTTGCATATAGTAATCAGTAAAAATTTTCTGCGATTCATTCTCATAATGAATCATTACGAATTGTTTATTCTTATTATCTGTAATCATTATTTTAAAATATAGTTAAAAAGTTTATTAAATAATATTTATTAAGCATAGGTCGATACCTAAAATGAAAACAGTATTTATTGTGTTACAGAGGGTTTTTAGAATTATTTTCAACTACAATTATTTTACATACAGGTAGTGTATCCTGGTGAAAGATCTGTTGGGTAACACTCTGTGGTGCATACCAAATGTAGATATCTCGATCAATTTAAATCAAGTTATTCATGTAGAAAATTATTCAGTTTATTTTAATTTGAAACATCAAAATACACTAAATTAATTTTATTTTATTAAAAATTATGTATTTCGAGTTAATTTTTTGAACATTGAAAAATAATTATATTCCTGAATCATTGTTCCCAAAAAGCCACTATGGAAGAGACTCATAAAAGAGGTGAAAGTCAATAAAAAGATGACAAAGAGAGATGTCTGATCACAACTTGTGAATATTACTGAATAAGGTATTCCGAAATTTATACACTCCTACTGAAGTATATTTTGATATACAAAAAAAATCTTACCCATCAAATCTTTAATAATTTTCTCGATTTGACTCAACCTATTACCGATTACATATAATCTGATTAGATAAGTTTGATTTTTATCCAAAACTTTAACTTCGATGTAATTGTTTTTTCTTGCAGTGATTTTTATTGGTTCGAACGACTTTTGAAGATAGTATTTGCCTTCATATTGTATTAAACAATCAAACACTCTTTTTTGAGAATGGATCTTTTTTATGCATCTTATTATATCCACATTATCCACTCTATAATGAAGCCAAGTATCCTCTTCGTTATCTTGTAATAGAATTTAATATAAGGATATGTATAAAGATTTTTATATGTTTAAACCCAAGAACGCGTTTTAAAAAAATTGTCCCATAAATGCGAAGACATAAACTTTCGAGACAAATTTTTCATGATAAGCAATTAAGTAAAGTGATTACAATCAACTAAAGTGGTCGCGAAATTTAGGTTTTCACTTAAAATTTGAATTTGTAACAATTTATACAACATTTTGATAATGTTATTTTTACAAATTCATTCAACAGTATCTACAATCTAAATACAATAGTTAATTAAGATATAATCGTAACATTTATTTATTTTTTCACTTTTTTATTTCGAAAAATCCCCTTTATTTTAAATGATATTGATTCATCTTCGATACATGAACATAATAACATAAAATAAGGTTCAAGATCATCTTTTCTAAAATAATCCCACTCTTTATTGATGGCATCGTTCAGTTCTTGTATATTTTTGTGTTGCTTCCCATTTTTGTGAACTTTTTGAGATAGAATCACCCAAATGTTCTCTCACTTCTAGGGGGCAAGTCCATATACCAGCTTTGTCTAAAAACTTTTTAGCAGATTTGGATTGATGACAAGAACGCTTTGGAAAATCATTTCTTTTTCTAAAATTTCTTCTTTAAATGGTTTTCAAGAACGTTTTGATAGGTTTCTGAATAGAATTTCTTTTGACTGTTTTCGAACGATATTTTGGTTGCCAAATAATATCTTCTCAATATGGCTTTTTTCCAATCAAATTTCTCTCTAATTTTTTCCTTTGACCTAGTCTAGGCATCTCGATTTATCAGTTTCAGATATGAAACAAACGCGTTTGGCTTTCATCCAACGAAACTCAAGGTTTTTCCTGACAGTATTTCGAAGTGTTCGTGAATTTAAATATACAAAAAAACCTCTTCATCAAGCATATATGAAAATTAATCAATTAATATATCATGTAAACTATGAACCTTAACATATACTTAAAATTTTTTTTGTACTATAACTATGACAGATGTATGTATACCAGTTATGTGACATATATTTTCCAAAGGTTACCAAAAGATTATCAAAAAGAAAAATTCGTACTCAGAACTTCATTGAGAATGGATTTCATATTTTGAAAACTGGTCCTGTTCGAGAA
The DNA here is from genome assembly GCA_012064415.1 of Gyrodactylus bullatarudis. Taxonomy (NCBI): domain Eukaryota; kingdom Metazoa; phylum Platyhelminthes; class Monogenea; order Gyrodactylidea; family Gyrodactylidae; genus Gyrodactylus; species Gyrodactylus bullatarudis. The sequence goes on along the minus strand of SSNU01000102.1, from coordinate 9,452 downwards.
TATTCTAACATTAACTACCTCGTTGAAATATAAAGCTCGCTTAATATTAATTTGAAATTCATTATTTTCTTCACAATATTGGCAATTCGACGAGAGTATATTTAATTTGAACAAAATTACATTTTTGAAGATAAAATTCATCATACCATCCAATCTTTTGATTTCAGTAAACTCTTCAGAGAATTCACATCCTTCTGATTTAAAATCAATTATCCCTTTTATTGTATCAAGGTAAATTTCTAAAAATAATTTAAATATTAGAAATTTATAAGGTACACTAAACTTCCTAAAAATGTATGAGCTGAAATTTGAGAATTGGCTTATTATTTTCATTATGTATTGTTATGCCAATTTTTATTCAATTTGCTTTAATCAAATTTATTTACGTTTGTGAAGGGTAAGGATATGTCAAAGGAAAGCATATTTCCGGTAAATGGATTTTTATTCAATTTGCTTTTTTTACATTTAAGACTCCTGTTGGATAACGTCATCCATATGAGATCTTATAAAATAAAAACTACTAATAACTACTCATGCTGACAGTTAAACTATGGTCGGCTGATTCATGATGCAGACGTCATAAAAGTAGACAAGAATGTTACCCTCCCAATTCTCAATGATCTTGATCCTGCTGATACGTTAGGTTTCATTAAAATAAAGGTTTTATTAACATATCTGATGTAAACATCATTGTTAGAATTGATTGTTTCAAACATTTTATTTAATTCTAGCTAACCTAGGAAGATGTCTGCCAAAAGAGAGCCCATAGCTATCCCATCTTTCTTGACAAATACTTTGTTTTGAAACGATTAAGGAACGTTGGTACAACAAATCCTAAAAAGATTATTGATTTCATTTCTTTGAATTTCAAAACCTTCATATTGATCAATGAAAGATTTAATAATCGATAATGTCTCCTCAATAGGCATGATAGGAAATAAATAATTTAAATCTAATGAAACCATTTCATTTAAACCAATATTTAAATCCTTGATTTTATCTACGAAAGTAATTGTATATTTAACAACAAATTTAGCATAATATGTATGTATTGGTTTTAATACATCAATTAACCACTTCGCTAAATTATGTTCTGGACATAACGACATATCCAAGATCGGCCTTAGTTTTCTTTGAATTCTTTGAACAAAGTTTCATATTTATTTTCCTGTATCAACGAAGAATCGAAGTAACTCTAAATGCTCCAAATTAAACCAAATAGATGAAATTATTCTAAATAATATTAATTCTCTGGATTTTAACTTTAAATTCTGTTTAAAAAATTCTTACCAGTTAACTAATATGCCTGGTTCAAACTATTTTGATAATGTAAAGTTTTATAATAAAATTTATTAAAACATATTTAAAATAACTGTTAAAATAAAAATAGCTACTCTACAAAAATGATCGATAGAATTAAGGAAGAGATTTTTAATAAATTTTATTCACCTAAAAACATTAAAAATCAAAATTTAGACATCAAAAAAATCATTGTTTTAGAACATAGCCCACTTAATATTTTGTTATCTAAAATTTATAAAAAATATAACTTTAAGGTTGTTTTTAAAAATAATATAAGTCTTAATGATACAATTTCCAAAAATGAAAATAACATCCTTGAAGGCTGTGGTATTTACAGATTAAAGTGTAGCTGTGATAAAAGGTATATTGGTCAAACTGGCAGAAATTTTAAGACTAGAACTAAAGAACATAAGAACAGTATTTTAAGAAACGATAATAAATCACATGTTTTTCAACATATTCTAAACAATAATGAGCATAAAATCAATTTTGAGGAGGTCAAAATTCTTAGTGTACAAAAAAACTTTAGAAAGAGGCTGATTCATGAAGCTCTTGAACGATAATTTTAATGGAAATATTGGTGAAGTGAACATTGAGCAGTGTTGGATTCAGCTTTTTGGCAAAAGAAGAAAGTTAAATTAAATCTGATGAATAATTAAACTCCTATTCCTTTCTGATTATCAATACTTAATTATCATAGGTCAGCCTCTTGTATTATTCTTTTCTCTAATCTGATTGGACAAAACTGATAGGGATGAATTCATGAAAGTATATAAGTAGTATTTTGTTTTTGATAAACTCGTCGTACCACTGAAGAAGGTGTGTGAAGACAATCACCGTCGAAACGTTTGGATGACCATGGCTGAGAATCCTAATATTGACCTAAGTTTTAATAAATTTTATTATAAAACTAATTTTATATCATTTTTCTCTGATTCTGAATGTAAAGTTTTTTTCTTTAGATGTTGTTGACATGTATAATAATATTCCTTTAGAAGAAGTTTTTTCCTTATTTGAAATTAAAATTGTTAGAATTAATTTAGAACCTATTCTATTAAAATTTTTGTTAGACTATTGTAGACTTTGTTTGAAAATATTTTTAAATTTAATATAAAGTTAAAGTAATATAAATTTACCTGAATGTTTATGAATAAGATTCTTAAACACATAAGTGCTAAGGGATTTTTCAAATTAAAAAAGAAGATTAGTAATAGAACAATCAATAGAGTAAATTGTAGATAAAATGTTTTCGCATTTTTCAATAGCGATTTCTAAAGCAAATTTAGAAATTTATTGATAAAATTTCCAATAACTAAACTAATATTTTGGTATTCTGTGGTAGTTGTAAATTAAAGTGTAGCTGTGATAAAAGTTATATTGGTCAAACTGGCAGAAATTTTAAGACTAGAACTAAAGAACATAAGAACAGTATTTTAAGAAACGATAATAAATCACATGTTTTTCAACATATTCTAAACAATAATGAGCATAAAATCAATTTTGAGGAGGTCAAAATTCTTAGTGTACAAAAAAACTTTAGAAAGAGGCTGATTCATGAAGCTCTTGAACGATAATTTTAATGGAAATATTGGTGAAGTGAACATTGAGCAGTGTTGGATTCAGCTTTTTGGCAAAAGAAGGAAGTTAAATTAAATCTGATGAATAATTATGTATATTACTCTATATGGGATATATAAGATATGGGTCAAACTCTTATTTTATACTATTCTCTTATTTGATTGGACGAGATCATGAAAATATATAAATAGTATTTTGTGTTTGATGAACTTGTCGTACCACAGAAGAAGGCGTGTGAAGACAATCACCGTCGAAACGTTTGGACGACCAATGGTTGAGAATTCAAATATTGACCCAAGTTTTAATAAATACCATTTTATTATATTCAATTATATTTTTAGGAATTGTAAAAATCATCGAAACATTACTTTTTGCTGCATTTATTTTCCTGGCTATTTCGTTTAAGTTACTAGATTTTACAAAAATCACGAATTTTTTATTTCCAGATATTCCCATTATTTCCATGCTATTGTTGGAAATATTCTCAATATGGTATGGATATATTTTTTTTCTTGAATTAATATTTCTCTCAAAAATATTTATATGGTCAGAAGCAAAAGAAATATTTTCAATATTTGAAAATGTATATTTATTTCCAGAAAGTATATAAAATCCGGATTTCCCAGAATCTAAAGATAAAATGAATAAAAGAAATAATATGGTATGCGAATATTAATTGTATTTTCTGATTTAGAGGTAGAAAATAATTCAATGGCTTACTATGAATTTGATAGAAGAAATATCAATAATGATTTTTAACAAGGGATAATCATAGTTGATAAATTAATAGTGCAGCACTTATACTTAAAAATGATTAACTAGAATTATTTCGTTCTAAGTTCTTAGGTAATCCAAATAACCTGTAGGATATATTACCTAAGCACCTAGAGCGAAATAATTGTAGTTAATAGTTGATAATTTTTTTATCCAAAATTAATTGGTTTCGTTTATGATTATGTGTTGAAAAATTTTTACGATCGCAACAAGGATCAGATCAACTGGCTCAACAGGAAAAGGGTTGTCTATTAATTCAAATGTTCCTGTGGTCAATCATACATCGGGATGAGGGTAAGACCGGTATCAGTTATAATTAAAGAGGATCTTAATCCTAACAATGACGGTTCTTACATCTACGAACGACCAACCACTCTGCTGGAATCGAGAACTTCAAAATCAGATACGCTGCAGATCCGATCAGTAAGCACCAAACTCAGAAGGTCCTGGAGATATCGGAGGCGAAGCTGATGAGTTACTCTCACTATGTGCACAGAAAATTTTGGGCAGGAAGTTAGGCTTCACATGTGTCAACTTCCACAAAGCGTCCAAAATAATCAAGAAGGTTTCAAAAATAACCAGAGGACCACCTGTGAATAACACATCTCCAACTCAAAACTCGGGAAATTTTACCCTCCGAGTATAATATATTTTATTATAACAATAACTATAATTTTTTATAATCATTATTTTTAAAGAAATACTACACAGATAGACCAATACAGGTCAGAAGAAAACATAGTCAGGCAACAAGCGAACAACGCTATGACCAAAATAATTATGAACAAGGTGTTATGACTACTTTTTTTATAGACATGTAATATCTCTCAAAACTCACAGCAAGCGCGCGAAATAATTTTGATAAACTTCTGGAGATTGTTATTTTTTCCACAAACTAGAATTCTCTCGAGCGTATTATCACTTGATTTAGCTCCATTGATTATCAAATATTCCTCTTTAATAACAAGTTGAGCATGATTCAAATCAAAAATCTTAATTTTTTTCAAATCAGCACAAAAATTTATAACAAATCCAGAAGCATAGATGTAGTCGAAATCAACATTCTGTAGATCATTATTTTCTCTGAATACAATGGAACTTGTTTTTCTAGAACGAAGACTGAAATTAATATTCGGGAATGTGAAATTAAAAAGAATGTTAATTTTCATAATAATAATTCAATTGGCTCCTGCCTATTGCCATGTAAGAAATAGCTTTAATAAAATTAATTTTTTACAGTTTTTGACATTATCGAGTGTTAATAGTTAGTAATTAGTGTTAGTTGTATTTTCATACGTATGGGATATAAAATATATAAGGTCTCAGTTAATTATTTATTTGTAGGGAAGAATTGAGTGATTTTTTTGTTTTTTTCCAAATCTTCTCGTTTTGGAACGGTAATATTGCCGAAATTCATAAGGTATATTATTGCACGATTCTAGACTCATAACCTATGAGTCATAAGGAAGGTTTGAGAACAAGCAAATAATAAGTGATAAACGTTTTATTTCGCCGGGTCTATTCAGACTTAATCCCGGACTACATTATATAGTGTTACATTGCTCATTTTTCTGCCCTTCCATTGGTTCAAATGTAGCTGCCCAGGGAGGGGAACGTATTAGTAATCCTGTTTCCATGGGGTTTTACTTTCGTTTCTTCTCCAGACTTGGGCCCTCCTTACACTTAGGAATCCATCCATTAGTAACTGCCCACTATGCCTTTTACGCTTTCGTCTAATTGACTGCTTTAATTTCTTCTCTTCATTAATTGCAGGTTGACTTGAAGCTGTATTAATTTTCACCTCTTCTTTCACACTACGAGTTGGCTCATAATTTTATTATCAACTACGGTTGATTTCTCGGATTTTTCAATTGCCACCAACTCTACATTGGTTTCTTGGGATGGACTCTGCTTTAGTGCTACAGCCAACTTCTCTAATTCTTTCGATCTTGGCCAATTTCTTACCCTTTATGAATCTGTCCCGGCCTGTGATGCCTAGGTTCGAGGCTATCATTTTTTGTACACACAAATTTGGCTTCAGTTTCGAAATGAAATGGTTTTCCGCGCACGTCAAATCGTTCTCCATCGAAAGGCGTTGGTCAACTTGGTAGAGAATTGAGAAGTTTCCTTCGTCCGCTACGTGCCCTGTTTCGTGTGGATGGTGTTGGACGGCGCTATCGTGATTTGGCCGCAGGTGTTCTTTGACTCTCTCGCCCAGAGCTCTCGTCGTTTGGCCAACATATTTGGAACCACATGGACAGGTGAATAGGTAGATCACTCCTTTCTTCTTGAGTTTTGGTAAAGGGAGGCATCTCAACTTTCTTCTTTTTTCCTTCACGTATTCCCCTGAAACTAATCTCTCAATATTCAAAAATTCGTTTCTCACGATACTCTTCTTATGTACCTGGAGAAACTGTGGAAAGGTAAGAACTGTGAAGGGGCATTTTTCTTCCTATGGATTTTCGTCTTTCCAACTGATTCATGTCGAATGATTTCCAGCTGCAGAAAGCTAAGTCCATCATTTTCACATTCATTGGTAAACTCGATATTTTCGTGGATATTATTAAGATCTTTAGAAATATCATTAAGATTGCAACCGTCTTCTACCAAAAGAAATGTGTCATCTAGGTATCTGATGTAAAGGCATTATCAACAATCCGCTTCATGCATGTTTGCTCGAGCGAAGCCAGGAAGATGTCTGCTAATAATGGACCTATCGGACTTCCCATCGCAACTCCATCGATTAGTTTGTAGTAAATTCCTCCAAATTTGAAATCGATGTTTTTCACTGACATAAATATCAAATCCCCAACTAAGTCTGCGGGAATTCTGCAAAGAGAAGGAAATTTAACTAACTTATTTTGTATGAACTTCACCGTTTCTTTGAGGGGCACATTCGTAAACAGTGAAGAGACATCAAAGGAAACCATTTTGCACCCAAGGAAATTTGTCTGACAGATCTTCTCTACCACTTGCATTGCATTGGACACAGAATGTGAACACAACCGGTACTAAGTCTGAAGAAACCCAGCGAAATAAAATGTTTATCACTTATTATTTGCTTGTTCTCAAACCTTCCTTATGAGTCTAGAATCGAGCAAAAACTATACATCATTCGATAGAGAAAAAGTTCTATCCGAATATAAACTTAGTTGTATTTTTATTTCATTCATAGCCTTTTAAATTCCGCGTTACTCGTTTCCATTGAATTGAAAATCGAAAAATCGAAAGTATCCATTTTACAGTTAATACTCTTTCGGTTCACAATAATTCATCAATACGAAAATTATTTGCAATATTCTCTTTAGCTCTTTTTTGATAAAAAACAAAAAATCATTGCTGGAAAAATGTCAACTACTATTAATAAGTCGAAATACTCAAAGTTGAGTGTAGAGGAGAAGATTCTTGCTCTAAACTTGCTAGAGGACGGTATGAGCATGCGACAAGCTGCCAAGAAAATTGGATGTACCCATCGCTCAATATGCTCATAACCTAATCTGAAATCCCCGCAAAAACTAACCGTATTGAACTTCACCGTTTCTTTAAGGGGCACATTCGTAAACAGTGAAGAGACATCAAAGGAAACCATTTTGCACCCAAGGAAATTTGTCTGACAGATCTTCTCTACCACTTGCATTGCATTGGACACAGAATGTGAACACAACTGGTTTCACAGCGGCATTAGCTTGTCAGTTAACCATTTCACAAGATTGTGCTGAGGGCTTGAAGACATATCCAGTATGGGTCTATAAGATAATTCCGGGGTATCCTTGTGGACTTTAGGAAGAAGATACAGTCGGCTGATGTCTGCATCTCTTTCGAACAGGGAATTTGACTCCCCAGCCGTGATCAGATTTACATTCATCAAGAATTCAATATTTCGATTGACTGCCTTTTTGCCGCCTTGTCGTGTATCCAATATACTCAGAGTTTCAGGGACATTTGAATTCGTATATCGTTGTTTTGTTTTAGAGTGTCCATTTCATCCTTCGAGCAGTTTCTAAACAATTTTTGAGTTTTTCGGATTAAGTAATTTGGTTAATTCTCGTCCCGAATTTAGATTCAACTTTATCTCCTTGAATGACAGGTTTCGTTCTCTGATGCTGAGTCAGATGCAATTCTTTGGGTTCGTTTCGTGATTATCAATCCGCGTTTTATCTTCATAGGAACGAAAGAATTAAAATTGAGAAGTTGTGAACGTACTTTCTCTGTTTATTCATCTCTTTAATGAGCCATCTGAGTTTCCTGATAATCTAACGTCAAGAAATGATAGGCTGTTCTCGTTTTCTCTTTCTTCTGTGAATTTTATTTTCTTGGAACCAATTATTATTATTATCATGAAAATGAACCAATAAGGCCCTTCCTTGTAAAATTCTAAAAACTGTACTTATATGGCATGCATCACACTGATGAGTTTGCCCTAAATTGAAATCTTTGTGAAATATTCTGGCATCCTCCTAATTCATTCAAACCCTTCATGACATCGGTAGCACATCTCAAACCAATGTTTCTGAATATCTTTCTCAATTATTCATGTAGTTAAATTTGTGAAATATGATGATAAGGAATATTGACATAAAGTTTATAGTATTTTCATTAAATTTACTTGTAAGTAAGAGATTTAAAAAAATAAATAATACGCAGTAAGAATCGAACGGCTCTAGAGTATTTTGTTGGTTCATTTCCAAGTAAACAAAATCAATTGATAAAGTACCCCCAGAAGTGATCATTCTTCCACTGTTAAGTCTCTAGCCAATTTTTTTCTTCATTCTTCTGCTCCCTGGAATCTCAATGAGAACCGAGACAATGAAGATTTATGCTCTTTTTAAGTATGTGAGGAATATCAAATAATGACAGCATCTTGAGTACTTAAATTCAAGAAATGAAGAGGAATTCAAACTTTTATAACTTTTTTCCCTTCAACTTTACATTCTATGCAGCCTTTTCTTCGGAAGGATATTCAATTCTGTCTTATACCATTTAAGACCCGGGTTCGAATCCAGTCTATTGTTTATTGACGAGAACTACCACTGTGAGTTGAATGTCTTATGGGCTTGTCCAGTGCTTGGAGAAAATCTATATTAAGTTGGAATTTAATGTACATTGTGATTACATTTGACCACATTTTACTAGTAGGTTGAATGTCTAAAAATTCATATCCCAATTCCAACCCCCTATTTAGCATATTCGAGTCCAATGGGAAAAATTTTCCTATCCAACATGCTAATGTCAGTGCCATAACTGTGAGAAAAATAATGAATAAAATATTTTATAAATTAAATTCAAAGCACTTTAACAAAATATAATTAATTTGAATAGAATTTTTGACATACATGTTCATTATGCTAGAAAAATAGATTTTGGAAGATTGAATATCAAATGATACCATTTATTTATATTATAGATTGATAGGTTTTCAGGACTCATGTTAGTAACAGAAGATAAGAAGGAAGTGGAACCAGAAGAGAAACAATTAATTTAGTAGGTGCAGTGAATTTTTATTTTCTAGATATTTACAGCATGATAGCCTTTAATCTAAGAGTTATTGCCAAAAAGTTATACATGTGTGTGTTCGATAACACGGCGTGTCACTTTTTTTCGATCTGGGGATATCGAAATAAACTAAAGTGATCCTGATCCGAAATTTGACGCAGATTCCGAATCTGATCTCATCATTAAGTGAAATTAACTAATTGCCCATCAACGGGATATCATTAAATAGAAAATTTAATTTTGCGTCGATTTGTGTATGTATATACGGGAGAAAGAGAAAAAAATTGCGCGAAAAATAAGATGAA
>SSNU01000079.1:60453-122740 GCA_012064415.1 Gyrodactylus bullatarudis | reverse complement strand
TGTAATAGTATTTATATGTTAACCGGGGTAGAGTCTGAAGAGACCCGGCGAAATACAACGTTTATCACTCAAATTTACGCTTGTTGTTCTCTAACCTTCCACATGAGTTTAGAATCTAACAATAATTTCTTTTTTGATTTGTGTAAAAAGAGAAGATTGATTTATTATTTATTGATAAAGAATGTGAAAAAAGTACCAATATTAACAATCATGGTTGATATTTCTTAAAATCCATAGCCAATTATCTTTGTTTTTTTCACATACAAAAGTACAAAAAAGTGGTCTCATTGGAAGAAGAATTAATGCACGACTTTCAACAATCAAAATAATTCCAAAATTAGCGCTATATTAAAAATTTTATCACAAGAGTAGCCCGAACTGAATTTCTTTCCTGTTTTTTGAAATATATTTCCTAATTTATGTCATCCTCTTGAAGGTTATTTTGTTGAGTGTTTGTTAAATTTTTCCTATAAAATTTCAATAATTGTAAATTGAATAGACTATGTGTGATAGTATCACATTGAGATACCTTGTTGAGACTGAAAATTTCCCACTTTGAAAACCCCTTATATTTATTATATTTTGTATGACAGACCTACTTTAAAGTAGAAACAATATATTTATTATTATTTTTAATTAATGTGGTTTTTTCTTTCAAGAATTTCACAATAACTCAACACAGAAAAGCTCGAGAACTGGTAAGTATTCAAATTCTAAACATAACTCTGATGAGATTACTAACTGATTTTTTTTTTCTCTAGAAAATCAAAAGCTTGTACAAAAGTACTCCCATGCTCAAAAGATTCTCATGTCCGGTATTCACAATGAGATTATCAACAAACGTTAGTGAAATCGAAAATCAAAATAAACTCAATCCGTCAAAAATGTCAACAAAAATGCATGAGAAGAGTTAAACAAATTCTTACAGATCTATCGTATTTAAAAAATAAGAGTCCAAACCAATCGGAAAATTAGCATTTATTTAAGTTTTCATCATTTTTTTCCAATAAAGAAATATCCTATTATAAACTTGTAAAAAATAAATTCTACTTTATTCAGCTTATCTTGGTAAATCTCTTAAGCCGTTTGCGATTTCTGCTTTGTGTAAGTAAGAGACAAGATAATGACTTGAACATAAAGATGGAGCAATACAAGCCAGAAGACCTTGTAGTCTATTAAATTGATTTTATTGATAGTCTCAGTTATTGGTCAATGAGTCGCTACGCTAACTTTATGAATCATAAAATTCAAAAAGATTTGGAGCGATTAGGGTCAAGTTCTTTCTCAATAACCATATGATTATAAATGAAAATAGGGCACTATCATTTGTTACTAACTGAGTGAATGAAAAGTCTTTTTGTTTAAATGAATTTTTATTACTGTATACTTGAATTTGTTATCATTTAAAATTAACATTAAAATGGAATGTATATTTTTGGTTCAAGATTGGTTAATTCATCTTCAAATGTGTTTAAATCTTTTTATCCCACTTCACTTCCATCTGAATGAATTACAAGTTCCAAATACGCAGAGTACTTGTTCAAGCAATCAATTACAATCAGATTTATACTAGGCGGGCTACTAGGACCATGATAAAGAAAGAGAATAAACAAGTTTTGAATAATATCAGATCACACAATGCCGTTCTTAGGTAGATATTCATTTGGTCATTAAAGACTCATGGAGAGAGTTAGAGAAAGATAGAATAGGTAAAACGGTTGGAATATTCAATTGGTTTTTAAATAAACAAATATTCAAATACATACTGATGATAGAATATGAATCGTGCTTTAATAATAATACACATGTTTATTAAAGGAAAAAAGCGAAATTTCATCTTTTTTTATCCTCAACTTGATTATGTGAGTTGGGAGGAAAAAAACGGTTCTCTATCAACTACATGCTACACTACACTAGGGTGAGTAATTTTTCGTAGTTGATTCTAAAAAATACATTCAAGTTTAAAAGAAAATAGTAATTTAGCTAGTGAGAAGGAACTACATGTTGAAGCATTCCTTAAGAGAAAATCAATAGCCTGTGTGTGTAATTTCCCATGACAAAAATTAAATTTGATCATGTGCTCATTCCATTTACATTTAAATGGGGGAGAATTAATCATTAGTCGTGAATTTCACAAAATTATTGAGTGATTTTTATTGGCTCTTCTTTCTTCTTCGTGTGTAATTTCAATGAATTTGTGAATGGAGTAGTAGTCTTTCATTCATGTCATGGATCGAAAGCTTGATTTTAAAATTTATTCCCAAGTTCTATTTTTGGAGAAGGTATCAAGATTCCTCGGTCATTTAAAAATGTAAAATACATATTTGATAGTTGTCATGTCTCTTGAAGTTCTTCTCACATTTGCTATCAACTAGCAATAATAATCATTATTATTAAATGTTTTTCTTGTTAAAAGCACTGATGATTTACTTCAAATTCTAGATAAAATGAATGAGTCGTCTAGCCATTAGATATTCAATGTAAAAAAGGTGGATTTTTGGAAGTATCATAATATTCATGAGATTTAGAATATGGGGGGGGGGGTTGAAATGGTAGACGGGGTGGAGTGGGGATGAATAAGAATGATCACAAAAAAAGTTAAAAATCTGTCAATTAGGTCTTTGTTTTTTTGTATGCTTAGAAAAATAATCACGAAATCTGCCACCGGAATTATGAAAAGTCTGAAAATGAATAGAAATTAGTACAGATATTCTCGGTGAATTATGATTTTACAAATTTTTAAAATTTTCTAAGAAAAAATTTTTGTAAAATAGTAAGTTGACTTTATTCGATAATGGGGTGTTTCCTAAAATCTCAACGACTACTTTTTCTCTTGTCTAATCATGTCTAATCCTGAAAAATAAGGTCTGAAATCAACAGACATTTTCATTTTGATAGAGAAACTCTTTGAGCAAAATCTTAATTGTACTACAGTTAGTTCCAGGAGTAAAAATTCTGAGTAAGAATTATTACGCGCCAAATTTTACATGAAAAAATAGGCAAAAATGTAAGTTTTAAATCTGATTGGTTATTCTCTGGTGCGTGTGTATTTCAACACTATTATAGATAATCAAACTTCGAAAATGAGTCTTAAAAGTACACCCTAGCAAAGTCACCGGAATATCTCAGCACTGAAAAGTCTGCTAACATCCTGATTGAAATCTAAGTGAACTTCGGAAATCAATTCCTAGTGCATATTTAATTGCTCTAACCAAGAGTTGCAAAAGTCAGTGAATGCTGAGCTATTACAAAGTCAATATATTCTCAGAGGATAATTTAAACTTTACATGCAGCTTAGTTTAAAGATTACCGATGACCTTTTCTATTCTAATGCAATAATAATGGTCAAATTTCTTCTTAAATGGGAAAAATTTTTTCAAGACAATCTTTCTCTCTCTTACCCCAGAATAACTTGTCAACTGCACGACCTGAAAATAAAAATCACAAGATTAATAACGATTCGTTATTCAAACTGAAAAAAAATTTATGAATCAATGGGGAAGATAGATATTTCTGTATATGTTACAGTGATTCTGGAAACTTATGTGAGTCTGCAGACTCCCTGAAAGTCTGTGGACTTCCTAGTGAATCAGGGAATCTGGAAACTCGGTATTCAGATTTCCTGATTATCCGATCACTAATTACAGTGAATTTGGAAACTTTAGGAATTCTGAATGTAATTATTCATTTGTAAAATTGCAAGAAAACATTTTGTTTTTTCCCATAATTTTGAAAGATTCGAGTTGATCATAATTCTTTTAAAGAGATCCTATCAATTATTCAAATAATTTAAACTTCTGTATAAAAATTTCCGGATTTTAAAGTCCTTAATTTTCATTGATATGAACAAAATCCTCTGATCTTGGTCAGGACTAGAGTGCCCTTCTTCATCTTACAAGTATGCACAAGTATTTTCAGAATTAGTTGAAAAGAATGTTTCTGAGTATTACTTGAGGCTAATCGGTTTATTTGATTTAGCTCAAATATATATAGAGCGGTCCTCTGGCCGGGTCTTCATATGATGTGACAGCAGTGTGACGAATCAATGGGGATGTTTAAATAAGAGCGTCTTACGCTATTCTTGATGTCAAAACAGTTTTTCAAATAGATAAATGATATCGCAAAAACATTGAAATATATTCTACATGAGTTAAAATCTGAAATTTTAAGTTTTCAAATGAATAATTATTATTAGTTTCCAGAATCCCTGAGAGTCTGTAGACTCACTAATTGTTGCCCAGGGATTCTGCATAATTCCTAAACTTTCCAGATTCACTGTAACTAGTGAATGAATAATCAGGAAATCTGAATACCGAATTTCCAGATTCCCTGATTCACTAGGAAGTCTACAGACTTTCAGGGAGTCTGCAGACTCACATAAGTTTCCAGAATCCCTGTAACATATACATTGCCAAAAGGTTCTCACCAATCAGAGCAGAACAAAGTAGAGTTGCACAATTCAGAATTGGAATGTTAATCTGATCAAAGATGAATAAATACCTGTAGTGTATGATAGCTAACATTTTTTTCGTAATCTATCAGAAAGCATGTGACATACCACCAACTTTTATTAGGAATTCAAGAAACTTCAAGATAAAGTTTAGGACTACAACAACATTTGAATGAATCAATCCTGGATCAATATATACAAGAAAATTTTTCATCTAATCGAGAATTGCTATCCATCGCATATCAGGCATTAAGCCATCCATGAAACAATCAATATTCACTCAATAATCATTAGATTGAGAAAAGTTTAATTGGAATTAAGTAAACAAAATCGAGAAATATTCGTAAACAAATATCTTGCAGAAATGAGTCTTTACTTTTTTTAGATAAGTTGAACCCTGCAAAAGGCTAGAAGTCCTTATAAAAAAAACCCCTAGGCATTATATAAAACCGTTTGGTTTCTTTCTATTTCTAGCATTCAAATATCTTTTGAATGATTACGATACGAATTTTATTTTAAAAATATTGTAATTTTCTAGATCTTCGAAATCATTAAACAAACAGATATAAAAAAGTTACTGTTTTTACAAAAAGACTCAAAATTTATCTCTGAGTCAGGAACAAGATTATTTTATGCACCAATAAAAATTTTGGAATGAAAAAATCCATCTGACTAAAAGTTTTACCGATCACAGGGAATTGAAGCGATTAAATACCGTCATTTGCGATCAAGATTAGATAAAAACTTCTACCATATGAGTTCTAAAAGACCCACTCAGTTCAATGAATGAAATTTCAACCTCTATCGACTTTTATTATTGAAACCAAGTAAGGTAAAATCATACGGTCAATCCGGCTAAATTTAAAAAAAGTTTAGCTTGGTTTATACGAGAAACCAGAATCTTTTTTCATGTCAATGGCAGGAAACTAAAACGATCCAGATTTAATTAATGTAAGTCGAACAACTTCCTTTTGCATCAGTTGCTTCTTTAAAACCCGGTTCTTATTGATGAATAAAATTACCATTTTTATTTTTAGCAAAATTTTCTTTCTTAAGAGCACACAAGCAGAGAGGTAAATTTCCATTTTTTTAAACAAAATCTGTTTCGCTATTTCTGTACTCGTGAAACCCAAAGAATATGAGAGGGTTGTTTTTTTTTCTCTTTAATTGTCTCTATCTATGTATGAGGTCATGGAAATGCATTACAAGGCAAGATCATTTTCTATTCATACATGGATAATATAATTCCTGCTGAGCTTTACTGTGTTTGTACTCTTATCAGTAGGACATAAGTGTAATTGGAATGCGATTATGAAATTTTATGATTATGAAAATCCAACACCCAAATTCTCAATACAATTGTTTCTAGTTCAGGAGTTATTGATCAAAAATTGCAAACGAATTTAAAATCTAAGTGTTCTTCATGAAAGTTGTTATAATGACTTTGAAAAAAACGTTTTAAACAAATTTTTCAAGAACAGGACGTGTCTGATGGATGCTAGAAAATGTATTTCTTGAATGAATACTCAAAATAAATAGACCCAAATGGAACCTTGAGGTCTATGGAAATATGAATTTCAGTTATTACAACGATAATTGGCCAACTCACTTGTCTTCAAATGATTGCCTGACATTGTTGAGGTTACCTCAGAGTTTTTCAAGTTTGGATCCTGAATCTTCTCAATGACATCTTTCATGTCAACAATCGGCTTGTTATTCTCATAATTTTCACTATCAAAGCCAACATGTTGATGGTCCGTAAGATTGTTCTCATCAAATAAGAACGGAACTTCATCATCAATGAATTCAGAATTCAACTGAAGCTCACAGAGATAGCCTGAAATGTCGTCCTCGAAGAATTCATCTTTTGGTGGTGTCACAGGACACGAAGATGAAGATATTTGTAGTTTATTTGTTACACCGAGTACGATTGGTTCAGTCTTTTTTGGCGTCGGTTGAACGTTTAAATTGCGATCTAAAATGTATATTGAATTGGTAACAGAATATTTGATAGTGTTTCGAGAATATATATATGTACAGTGTGCTTGACGTGATATTGGCAACATAGAATGTGTATAATAGAGTTAATTAAACCAAGAACTGATTCTTTGTATCAATCTCTGATACAGAATTAATATCGCTTCATATTACAAAGGAAATTAATCAGATGAGTCATCATATATTTGAGATGAGACAGCTTCTTCATAAAGCAATAAGCAATGATTGATTTGAAGCCAAAGTTCAACCTATGATCTTGAATACGATCAACAAGATTTATATAATCAATGGAAAAAACATTCTGAAATGATCAAGATTGCTTCGATTGAACCTCTGATACCATTTGGACTGATAAAAATTTGCAGATAAGTTTAAAGTTTGTGACTTTAAGTCAAGAGAGTTGTCGAAAACCCTTATACATCTGATAGCTTTAAATTAAAAGAATTTTTATGAATTATTGAGGAAAAATAACTATTTCATTAATTTTCCGAGTTTTTCATTCAGTGAACCAATCAGAATTGAGTGAAAAGCCACCTCTGAATAGAGCTTGATACATTTGATAGCAGGAATCACATTATTCAAACGATAAATCAGTGAAAAGATCGTGATAAATTTTTTCCATAAATAAAGCCAACATGAAAAATGGCTTTTTAGAAATTTCATACAAATGCTGTGATCATTAATTTGAAACTTTTATCATTTCCCTTTAATAAATAAATTAATTAGGAGTTTTCTTGTAAACCTATTTTTACTGTATATAATAGAGTGTATAATAAAAGTGCTCATTCAACATGGAATTAATAGGAAAATTGTTTTATTCCATGATAGAATCTGAAATCTTCAATAAAAATTAGTAAAAGTAGATTCAATTGGAATATAACCTAACTTTTTCCAAATTATACGGAAAAAGAACAAGACTTTTATAAATAATTAATTTAGCAGATGGCCAATTTCAGGCTTTTTCGTATTTCTACAGGCAATTTGATTGATTTTAATGTTTATTTAATTTTGAATGGTTATTCAGATCTGGACTAAAAGGAATACAAAGGTTTTTAGATAAAATTGAAGAGAGTTCAAGTTACAAGCGTCTCATCCACTGAAGAAGGTAGTTGACGTCAGTACCAAAACGTCTGGAAGAAGGGTTGATTGTATACCAATTAAATCTACTTATAAATCTAATTTTCTTCCCTTGTCATAACAGGTATCAGAGGAAATTTGAAATACTTTTGATTATATTTTACATAGATTTACAGCAAAATCTTCCCAAAGATGCATGAAACGTCTCCCCCAAAGAAACCCAAAATTCTCTGTACAAGTGAAGGAAATAATTAAAAGTTAAAATTGATGGGGGTATTTCAGCCGATCTAAGACAAAGTCTAGAAAATAATAGAAGTAAAATAAAACCCTATAATTTTGAACGAAGTAGTTCTTCAGGGAACTGTTCGGCTTAGATTGATTTTAACGTTGTTCGCTTGCTACCTGACTATGTTGTCTTCTGGCTTGTATTGGTCTATCTGTAGAAAAAGAAAGGGGAGAGAAAGGTGTAGTATTTCTCAAAGAATAAGTGTTATAAAAATCACTATAACTTTTTAAAGAAATACTACACCTTTCTCTCCCCTTTCTTTTTCTAGTCCACAATCTACCTGCGATGCATACATCTTGGAACTTGAACTAAAAATTGATTCTTTAATTCCGTCCGACTGAAACATTGTATAACTTTTTCAGTTCAAGAGTTCTATATGAAATTCTTATGATACCGAGGTAGCTCATCTGTTGTGAACCGGTTATAGCTGTCATTTTAATTTCAAAAGACCATAAAGTATCGGGATATGGGGGGATACAATTCATGTATCAATGAGGAAGATGAACTGTATATTGAATATTTAATAAAATTATTTATAGATTGACAGATAATGGATGCATTGTTGGAAGCTAGTTGAAAATGAGAATTTATTATCCTTACAATATTTACTTAATATTTTTCTCTAGCTGATCTGGAAGACAAGTATTAAGATTCCTAATGTAATAAGTCGATAAATTGTTTAAAAATCCCGTTAAAAAATCAATCTGACGAAAAATAGACCTTTTTTGGGGTCTAAATTTTCGTTGATCTGAAAACTATATAAGGGATTCGAATTTGGCCAATAAAGTACGAAGAAATTATGGTGGGTGTTTTCCCAATTTTCACGTATATGAAAATCATCTTCATACTTCTGTGGCCCAAATTCGAATCCCTTGCCAAATGTTGGTCCCAAATACCAGTTTCTAATCGTGTAAAACCATCGAGATCAACAAGAATTTAAATCTCAAAAGTTGAGAAGGTGGAAATTTGGCGTAATTTTACGAGATTCAAAAAGTGGTATATTTTTTCTCTGATTGAATTTTTAAACAACTTGGGAATCTCAAAGCATACTTGTCTTCCAGATCAGCTGGAGAAGAGTATTGAGTAAATTTTGTAAGGATAACAAATTCTCATCTTCAACTTCAGCTTTATATATTGTACATGTAATAAATGTGAGTATAATATACATTGTATATAATATGTACTTATAAATGTGCTCATTATTCTTATATTTCAAGATTTTACTGACTTTTATTCTTGAGATGTTTTATGCTATCTGAATGATAAATTCATTAAAGATTAAAAGACACAAAATAATTTGAAAAATTCATGGAATAAAAATATTCAGATTATAATAAATGCTTACACTTTGATCTGGAGCGTTTTCTTGGTTGATTTTGGTATCTCTTTGGCAAGTTTTTATAGTTGTTATAGCTAGCACTGTTCGAGGTTGTATTCTGATTTGTGTTACTGACCGGCTTCTGGTTGGGAGTTTTCATTATCACCGAATTTCTGATAAAAATTAATACATATTCAAAAATATTTATGAAATTTCAATATTTTAAAGTTCATTCATCGATAATAAAGGGAAAATACGCTTTCTGGCAAGTTCTATGTGAAAAAATTCTAAAAAGAATATTTAAACAACCGAGAACAAAAGGGCCAATTTTCTAAAGGTCATAAAATCATTGTACTTTCGGATGTTAGTTAAACCAATTGAATTAACTCATCCAAAGTCTCAGAGTTGATCAAATTAAACTGCATTTAACGCAAGCGAATCTATCAGAGCGGTCTCCAATAATAACTCACAGAATTTTAATGACATCAACATCTAATTTTTTAGAAAATCAAGAACCTGCAATATCTAATTTTCAATTTTGTATAAAATTCCGGGTGATGACAGCACGGATTTGTGGGTGAAGTAGAAATTCTTCATCTTTCACTTAAAACCAAGTCTTTCTGTTCAGAAACATTACTCCTATAATCTTCAATTAACCCTGGCCCATGTGAGGTTTTTATTAAAGAGTTTTTGGTGTTTTTTTCAGCTAATTACCTGAACTAAACATTTTTGTTGTGTTCAAAGATTGACACCTGGAATTTCAAAAGTTTCACAAATTTAGTGGGAATTTGGACCAACTGAGTTTTATAAAAATTCTCGCATTAAAATTTTTCCTAAACAACAAGAAGAAATGGTGAGTATTACAGAAATTGTATGGTCTATGGATCTAAAATATGATCCTTTGAAACGAACAAAAATGTTTGCACATTTCCAACTTAAAAATAGCCTAGATTGTTTTATTTCCACCAATTTATTAGCATATAGTACATGTTTGTGTTCCTGGTCATCTAATGCAAATTCTCTTCATCATAAAAACATAACTTAAGCTTCAACATTGGGAACCATTATATGTGTAATTGAGTGTAATACTGTGTAACCTATTCACGGGATTAAAATTTACAAAAAAACATAAAATACTAATCAGAGCAATGTATAAAATTTTACATTCCTAAAGGTTTAAATATGCATGCAGGTATAAATTTGATATCCTTCCGGTTTGTATGCATTGTACAAACATAACTGTAGTTGTTGACCCTAGGGAAATCTTTTAAATGCAATCGTGATTCAAACATCCATTGAATGTAAAAGAGAAGAGGAAAAATGTCTCTTCAAGGGTAAACTCTAGTTTCTATTCCTTCATAAATAAATAAATAAAAATAAAAAATAAAACTTTTATTTCCAAGATTATAAAATCAGAATATTGGTTGTATAACAGAGATGAAACAAATTTTTAAACCTATTTAAAAAAGCTAATCAAATGATAATACTATGAATTCTAAACATTATTTTATACAAGATCAAGTATCAAAATGCTTGTCTGTGATAACATTCAAGTTTAAAGGTCAGACTTTTTTAAAAATGCCGCTAGATTTTCAATGAAGTTTTACTACGTTTATCTTTTTTGCTTTAAGGCTTCAAGGGTTTTTTCAATGAAAATAGTAATAGAATCACGTTAGGATAATTTCTGTTAAAATTTTTTCATCCGATATGCCATTCAAGAGAATTTAGGGAAAATGGGCAATGCACGATAATGCATGGGATTGCAAACGAATTTTCAGTTATTTTAGATCTCACACATCATTTTTTACGTAAAACTTTGATCTAAAGAATGGTCAAAATTCATTACATCTCTATAGTATAAGAATAAATTCTTTATTTTCAAAAATATATCTTGGACAATTTGAGCTCAAAATTTTCTATTCTCTAAAAAGATTGAGTCTTGAGCATAAATTTGGATTATTTCGCTTAATAATATTCCAGGTGTACTAAAATTTTGCAGAGAAATCAAACAGCTCCCTGAAGAGCTACTTGGTTCAAAGTTATAAAGAAATCAAAGAAAATTCTCGAAAAAAAAATCCATCTGATAATTTCGAAGATACAATGCTTTTAAATACCACGCGATAAAAAAGAATTTCTAGGATCAACCTTGTTTAATGCTGTTCCTAAATACTAGCATATAATTGCTTCAAATCTTCGAGATTAATAAAAAATTTGATCTCAAAGACTGAAAAAGTCGTAGATCGGGACATTTTTTGGAAATACTTTAACTCTAACAAATCATTTGTTTATTTCATAATGGGATCCAAAAAATATTTGTGTTCCGGAGAATAATGTTGATTTTCTTGTAAAAATAGTAAATTCTTTGGATTATCTTTGGATGGGATAATAACACAACAGATTCAATGGCTAACTAAGAAAGCATTTCTTTTAATTTGGTTGAAATGGGCATTTAATCCTAAAAGTTAGTACAGGATCAATAATCTAAACTGGAAAAAAAGTTCTCATTCTTAACAGGAGGATTTCAAGAATGAACTCAAGATTTTCGATAAAATAAGAGTTTTTTGATCATCATTCAGAGAACAATTCTATGTACTCAATAAATATTTATCTTGCTGTTGAGTACTTTTATTCTCTCGATGCGACAAAATAAATGAGCTAGTTCTATCTCAACTCAATGTTTACACTTATATGAGCTCGACTATTACGAATTATTCTTCCAGTTTGTCCGGAATAAAGTTTTGCTTAAAGGCCTATTTTTTAAGAGGCTTCCCATGGAAGTTATGAATTCACTGTTTTTTCACAAACATCAATATTATTTTTACGCTACGTATATGACATATTCCTCCTGCTGAACGATGATCAACAACCAGATGTCTGAACTGAACCAGATGCATCCAAGATTGAACTTCATAATGGTGAGAGAAATCAATGACACACTAAATTTCCTTGTAGCCTCAATCGAAAAATGTACTGAAAACTTCACCTCGAAGATTTATAGTAAACCCGGTATCTCTATGCAGTACAAAAATTTCAATCCAATCACACAAAATAAGTTCTAGTGAGAATTAAGTTCCTGAAAAAATCTTCAGGAAGAGGAACGGATATAGGTGTTCAAAAAATTCGAATTATGTGTTCATTCGGAAACATGCCTGAATCAAAGAGAAAGATAAAATGGTATAGAATTCAAAAAGCAATTAGGCTTACCTCAGAGTTTTAAGTGAACATCTTGTACTTGGAATAAAAATTTTCTAACGATAGATATTCTAATGTGGTTAACAAAAAGACGGGAAGAAAATTATGAAATACTTCAAATTTTGAGTTAATACTGTCTAAAAACCAACTTCTAACCACTCTCTTGCTTTGAAATCATAAAAAATTTAAAATTTGGTGCTAACTCGAGATTTGAAATGACTCGAAATAAAATACAAGAAAAAAGTTTATAAGCCCCCGCTCTTCTTAACAAGAGTTAATGAGTATTTATTATATTTAGATCGGGTAATTATCTCTTAAGCGAGGAAGGACTGTGTAGTTGAAATTCTATTTACAGTTCGACTACAAAACGAAACAAGAATCGGGAAAACCTCTCGATTTAAGATAATTAATAAACTCTCTTATTTGAAGTTGTGAAAAGGTGATAAGAATTTTCGATTAGCTAACATAACAGATGATTCATGGTTGTATCAGAGAAGAGAATCTATATACAGTAATAATACAGAAGGAATGTTTTGCTAAGCAGAAGCAGGGGAAAAAATTTTTATTATTCCCCATTAAGCGATAAATTGCATAGAAACAAGTTTATTTTGTTTTGAGAAAATAGATTCCTTCAGAACAGAAATTCACAACCAGAAATTTACCAGAAATATTCATTCAACTATAGCTTGTTACATCTAAAATATCGTTATTGGTTTCATTTTAATTTAATGCAAACGAAAAATCTGTAAATTTAACAAGAAAGTTTAGTACAGGAAACTGATCAGATCAGCTAATAAATTTCCAGAAAGAGAGGTTGAAAGAAGGTTGGTTATATTCTAATTAAATCAACTTTCACCAATATTTATTTTGCGGAAAGTAGTGCCGGACATATTCAAAATATTTTGTGACGATGAAGGATTCATCTAGAGGAATTTGAAGTCAAGTGAATATTTAGTGATAAAGCTTATATTTCACCGGATCTCGTCAGACTATTACACTGGCTTGATATTTAAAGGCAAATAAAGAAAATTTACATTTCCTCTGATTGGTTTCATTGGGTTTATGAGCTGCAAATTGTCACCTAGGCTAATTATTTTCTTTTCATAAACTCGTCCAACGAAAATTGCCCTCTGAAACGTTTCCGTTTCTTCTAACTTTTCTGATTAGCCGGTGTAATAGTCTGACGACTATTCACTTGACTTCAAATTTCTCTAGATGAATCCTTCATCGTCACAAAATATTTATTTTATTGAAAAGACTTGACCGCCTCATCAATTTAATTCAAGGTTCAGCTATGGGTTTAATATTATAAGTGAACATCTTCATGCCAACTTAGATACGTAGACTTTTCAAATTCTCGATTTCTTGCTCGGTTTAGAATCTGATTAAGCTATTCATAGTTGAAACATTTCTCGAATATTTTGGTCAACAAATCTGTCAGTGAAATTTTTCAAAAACTATAAAGACTTTTTTATATGACTATATTTATATGAGTTAATGCGGTAACATGTTCGTTAAATAATCGAATATGATATAGAGGCATGATCTGTACAAGTCAGGAAAAAGAGACTCAAACCAAGAGAATGAATTTCAATTAGAAAAATATTCTCACGTGATACTCGTGTTAGACCACATTCCAAAGAAATTAAAAATCTATTTCATAGATATTTCTTTCTGAAAAGGTTTGTCAATATGATTCGATATCTAATACATATTGATTTTGATCGAATTGGATTATATACATAATTGAACGATATAAAAATGTAAAGATATTTAACCCATCTGGAAGCCCAAACGCTCCGAGGCCTTTAGTTATGAATGTATTGCTAAAGAAATTAGAACTAAACACGTGATTCTAACGTTACAATGTCAATTCACCACATTAGAAAAAGAAAACTAAAAGAATTTTTGTCAAAGGCAGAGCTTAAAAGAAAGCTTTAATTATTTAATAAGCTTATTTAATATTAGATCAACCCTAGATAAGAAAAAGTTTTCAATCTCTCTTTCGTAATTGAATAGAGATGGTATCGAAATTTTATTTTAATTATGATCGTAATTAATAATTATGATAAGTTGATATTGATCAGGTTTATTTCTCAAGCCTTATGTTCAAATATTTTGTCTATTCTGGGTGAAAATCGATAATCGATATATAGAAATCCTTTCTTTTGGGGTTTGGAATAAAACTGAATTCTATCAATTGTTCGTTATGATATCAGACATGGTTTTAATTAGAAAAATGCTAAAAATTTAATACAGTGTAAGATAATAACACTGTACAAGCTTAGAAAAGATTTTAGCGTTTTTTTATTTAAAAAATCTCATGGAAATGGTCAAGTAATGAAAGAGACGTATACTTTGCCGGGTCTCTCTACAATTTGAAACCCAGAAGCAAGACAGATGCAAAGAACGCTTAAAAGGTTCAAATATAAATTGTCAAAGCAAAATTAACCAAACCTACAAAAACAATTCATTTACTCAATGAGAAGATACTAGTAGAAATGCAAACCGATCTAAAGATTGAGGAAGCATAATAATTCCTTATCAAAAGGGCATGGATTGTCCCTAAATTGACTTTTTAACAGAAAGTTTCTATACTTTAGAGTAGTCTTCAAGATTTAGAAACACTTGAGCGAAAATTTATAAGCAATTTTATTTTAATTCTCAAGGCTAACTTTTATGAATTGTACAATGTGAAGAATGGAGAGTTTCTCGGGCCTTCACTTTAAAACTTTGAATGCCACATGAACTCTTTGAGTTCACAGATTGAATGAATTGATAATCGTAGTACAGGTAAAAGTCCTGTATAGTGAGAAGAGTTAAATTAAAAGGGAAGAGATCCTCGTATATAGGGCTAATTCTGAATATTATTGGTCGATTGCATGGACCAATGAGAATCTAAGCTATTAAACTAAATAAGAAATGAGAATTATTTATTTTAAATTTATACAAACGAACTGATCTCATCTTCCTCTATAAGCTCATGCAATTTTTATCAATGTAAAATACTGAATAAGAAAAATTTTTATTTGATAGAATCTTGAGTTAAAACTTATACTACTAGAAAGCTGATAAAAAACTTATCAAAAAACAAATTTTCATTAACCTGTATTTTCGAAATTTGAAATATTGCCAATTTTTTACCTTTTCAGTTCCTTAAATTATGGGTTTTTTGTTCCCAATGATCCGGGAAAAATGGTAAATTTTCATCTTCATGTCAACTAACTTTAGTCTTTAGTTATACACGGACCATGTTTGCAATGCTCAATCAGATTTTGTGTTAGGGTGGATGTAAATGTAATACAGAAAATGATTATTAAATAAGAAGATCAAAATTATATAATTTCAAAAAGAGAATAACCGATAAATTCCTAGTTCCGTCAGTTTGAACTGGAAAGAAATCCTTCTTAATAACATTGAGTAGGGGAGAAGAACCATGATGTGTAGCATTTAAAACAAAAATATCCTTAGCATTATACCTCTACGGTTATTATTGATTTAAACATGTTGTGTAAGCCTTTCATCCAGACACACAGGTGTATATATAGATCGAAGAAAAGTATGTAATATCATTCGGTAACAAGTTACATATTTCAAAAATCCTTTAATATTATCGTCTATAGTGTAATAATTTTAAAAAATAATGAAAGATGCTATGGCCAGTTCTATGGTCAGCTCAATATTCACGACGAATTGAACATTTTTTCATTAAATTTGTATTTCGCTTACAGAGGTAGATCGTAATTTTGTGAAACGGTTTGAAAATGTTTTAATTTACAACCCCGGAATAATATTATTCAAGTCTAATATAAAGTAAATGTAAATAATTTTGTAGCAGTCTGAGTCCGGGAAATTGCACTTTTTATTGTACCATTATTAACTATAGAAATTATAATCAATACGTATTACCTCTAAAGAAGGCGTATGAACTTGTAAACGTTTGGATGGCCAATATTGACCCAAGTTTTAATTAAAATTCTATTACATTCGAGGGTGTTAATTTTATTCGCTACTAATGAAATTCCCAGATCATCTGATCCACAATTGTGAAGAGTCCGAAATTTAGACTTTTTATACAGTCCACTGCGGAATCATAGATTCCAGAGAATAATACGTATCAGTGTTACCGGGTTTCAGGAATAACAGGTTAGTGATCTCAATATAAATTTCTTCAAATCATCAGTTATTTATAAAATATGGCGTGTAAATTTTTCTTTTCCACACGATTGGATTGTTTGATAAAAAATTTCATAGTCTTGAAAAAGCCTTTTAAATTTCTTAAGACTATCAATAGTAACAAGATTAACGGTAACAGATACACGCCTCATGTCCGTATAACAAAATAAAGACAGAATATTGATGGGGAAGAATAATTTTTCTTAACATGTCTTTTAAATATAGCATATTTTTTCAAAGATAAGTCGGAAATTATTATTTTTCTCAGTGATTTAGAGCTATAAAATTTTATTGTAAATAAAAAATTGACTTTTGTGTGCTGTGCTGACTAATTATGGCATGATGGTTTATTTTTTTAATTGAAATTTTATATTCCAACCTTCTAAAAAGCCAAAATCTACCATAACGTTTTCTTCTTCAAAGGGAAAATTAAGCATCACCAGTTTTTATTCTATGGTCACAAGTTTTTGTCGAGATTTTTGGAATAGTGTTTTTAAATCTTTGATAGAGTTTTTAAATTTTAGTCATGTAAAAAGTATATTTTGGTGTTGAATGTCTAAGAATGATACTTTGGCTATTTTTTGTCCCTATGGATCAAAGCTATGAAAAAAATGGATCGAAAATATTCTCAAAGTATACCCGGAAGTACGACGAATGTACCTACAAAGAGCAGATTTTCTATTTACCAATGATCTCTTGTTAAAAGGTTATCTTTTTTTGGTCGTTTAATTCCACGTTGGAAGGTAATTTCTACTGACATTAGTTATGAAAATATGAGCTTTGTATTTATTAGCATATAATATAAATGTGATTAAAATTACTGTCAGAAGATGGGAGTTGCATAGATAAAATCAAACCCTATTTACAATCAGTCTCCCAGTTTATATCCTTGTCACAAATTCACCTTAGGGAGAGGAAGTTAAAATGGGGGCTGAGTGAAACGCCTTATCATTATTTTTTGTCAGCATATTATGACAGGCCAGTCATAATCAAAATTACTCTTGGCGAATCTAATTATAGGCGGATTTTCAATAAAGAAGAAAATGATTAAACTGGTACCTGAGTAAAGGAAAAGGCTTACTTAGACAGTTATTTAAAAGAGAATCAATTTTTATCCAGTAGAAGAGTAAGGAAAAAATCGTAAAAAAAAGTCACAACCGTTTTGAAAATCGCCAATTCATCTTGGTAACTAACAAATCAAATTTTTTAATATTTTTTGAATGAGGAAATGGAAACGAGCAACATATCAAATTTGCTGCTCTAATGATGACTGATAATTGATAAATTTAAAAAAAGTTCAAGCATCAATACATAGCTATTAGAATGGGATTTCGGTACTTGGTTATTGAATAAATGTATGAACGATATTATTGCCGAACTTCATCAGGAATATATTAGTTTGGTTCTAAACTAATAAGCTTAGAGACAACTAGCGTATATTTGAGTGATAAAATATACGAATTTCGACTCTACCCCTAGTATTTTCTAACCGATAATGAATTTCAAATATCACAAATTATCAGTGAAAACTGTAAAATTATGGAAATAAAAACTCACGCAAAAGAAGATCTTTTTGACGAATTATTGTTGTTATTGTCGAAACTGTCTCTTCTTGGAAAGTTCAACGACTGTGTTGATCCGAAACGATCCTTTAGAGAAAACTTTTGGTTCCTCTCATCTGCTATGTGAATTATATCAAATTAATTATATAATATTTCAATTATGAGAAGCTCATTCTTCTTAAAGAAAGTTATTTCTATGAAAAAAAAGAAATCAATCAATTCAATAGTGTGAGGGGAGTGGGTTGTATAGATCATCTCATCATGTCTGGATAATATATAACATAATTTCTTCTACTTTCTTTCTTTCTCTTTTGCAGAATCTTCACCTTCTGTAATTTATCTAGTATAGAGAATTTAAACTGTTCATTTTTTTCTCTGAACAACTCACAAGAGTACTAATATTTCTGATGAAATTTAGCACTCAGATCATGTTTTGCAAATTTTAAAGAGTAAAAGTCATTCTCCATTATGGTATTGCCCATTTTTCCCAGAATATCCCACGGACATGACAAAACAACGAAATTCACCATGAAGGCCCTCTTGATGATGAGATTAGTATTTTTGAAAAGGAACTCATCAAATGGCCAAAATATTTCGGATTTTAGTGATTGCATAGGAAAAATTGAAATGAGTCATTGAGTTGTTGATTAAAAGAAAATTCTTGAGAAAAGTCTATCTGATCAAAATCGGGCTGTTTTTCTAATTTCGAAAAAGCATCAAGTTCCCAATTTTTGAACTTTCGAACCCGATAGTTTTATCAATTTCAAAGATTTAAAACCATTCGACACAGACGAAGAATTATAATCTGGCAATAGAGGTTGGTTTTAGACATCTAAATTTTGGATCATTTTCCCTCGTGATGTTCGAAGAATTCAAACGGCTCGATTTCCCGCAAAATAATTTGGGTTTTTTTGGCGAATTTGAACTCTTTGTTTTATGCTTATGCCAGTCAAATTGTTTTATTTCTTTCGAAATCGATAACAATATCGGGTTCGAAAGTTCAAAAATTGGAAATTTGATGCTTTTTCGAAATTAAAAGAACAGCCTAATTTTGATCAGATAGACTTTTGCCAAGAATTTTCATTTAATCAACAACTCAATGACACTTATCAATGTGTCTTTTGGATCGTTATCCGAAAAATCTTCAGACCTTGATGAAAAAAAGATTTTTGTAAGAATCATAAATTCTTAAATTCATCGAGAATAGCCTTAATTAAACATGAAGACGAGAGAAGAATGATAAAGTAATATTAAATTAGAAGTAATATTCCTTAGAACAGACTCTGTACGAGGTTAGACTGAATGTGTTTAGTTAGATTTGTTGAATGCGTTCAGTTGAATTTATTATATTCTGAAACATATTTATATGAAAGCCATGACTTTACTATCTGTTCGTGTCTAGTCTAAACACATTTACATCGAGATTATTTATTTTTAGAATGGCTATTTCTTCCCAAGAAGATGTACAGTTCATATCGTTACATACATAGGGGAGAATAAAGATCTATTTTGGGGTTACAGTATATTTCCAGAAACTATCAATAAATAACTTGTTTTTTCTCACTACTCTCTGCGATGGGTATTTCTGTTTATGGCATTGCAAAGTGCATAATATGTAACTTATTTCTTTACAAATACAAGAAACTAGAAAAATGTTGGACAAGTTTTATGAATTATTTCTTTAACAATGACGATCTCTACTACATTACAGAATATTAATTAATCTTTAGGAAAATAGACAACTTTTATGTTATGTCTCAAAAAATTAAATCTAAACAAAGTTTTTAACATTTAGAAAAATAATATGCTTTGATTTTTAAGTATTATATTGATACTTTATCGCTAATTTATAATAATAATTTAAAATAATCTTGCATAAACTATTCCCCGAATAAAAAATCAACTCATGTACATTAGATTAGGCCAAACTTTTGATTTTTTCCCAGCTTTAATCTAATTTAAGAATTTTTCAATGAATTTAAATTAAAAAATCATTTTTGTATGGAACAATAAAATTTTGTATTACTCTAATGTCTATGCTTGATATTTATTGTCAGTGTCTTTCTGTCCTAAACTGGAACTAATTATACTTTTCAGATAAAGAGTGACATCCATTTAACTAAAATCAATTGCTTTTGGGTTCATATATATAGAATAAAATAGAATACATTTAACCTTTTCATATGTACATGTAATATAAACAAGAGAAGCTTTAAAAAATAAGATTATTTGATTCTTTCCATAAACCATCAATCAATTTTATCAATCGAAAATGTCGATTGCGTAATAATTCCTATTCAATAATGAAAACTACTCAATCGATAACTCATTGAATGCAGTTGACTAGAATAAAGTTGAAAAACTGCTAAAAGTTACATCAAATCGACCGTGTTCTTAAATTTACACTTTTATAATTTTAAACTTTCTTTCCCCCAGATTGACCGGCATTTCTCGAGTCTACAGATTCTTAAAGTTATCTCTTTATAAACTCGTTGAATGTTGTAAGAAGCTGAAATACTATCTTTTGAGTAGGGTTTCAACTAAGATTCGAACATCACTGACAGATTTCTCGTCTAAAGACTTGAACATTGCTATTTTTGTACGATTTTTGTACTTAAAAATGCTGAATTTTTTTCTTGTCTAATAGAGATATCAAAAGCCAAATTCTGAATTGAATTTCTAAAAAACATTTCTAAGTCCTTAAGGAAAAAAGCTGAGATTTTAACATTACATGTATAAAGTTTAGGTCTCAAACGAAAACTAAATCAGTCTAGAGTCAAAATACATCTCTTTTCGTATAAATTTTCTTCCATATCTAAAATTGTAGGTCCCACATATTAGTCTTATCTAGCAATGGTTCCCATTTGTGAGTCAGTACGAAAGAATCTCTCGGAGCGTTTAGAAATAATCCAATTATACATCTAATCCATTACTAAATAAGAAGAACCTGTGGGATGTATTACATAAGGACCGAGAATGAAATATTTCTAGATCAATTATCTAAAATCTAATAAACGAGCTTCTCGCTTCATATACAGATTTGGGATGCTTGATGAGCGTTAAGCTGCATTTCATCAAGTACCAATAGAGCTTAGACAAGATTTTGATTGCATCAAAAATTTTATAGTGAAAACTCAAATAAATTAGCTTCAATTTGATGTATCTTCCACCTTAGTTCGAGAGGTAGAAGTTTTATTAATCTTCAGTAGTGTACAAAATGGGAAGATGACTTTAATTGAGTGTAGGATTAAAAGAAGAAAAGTCAAAGAAAATATTTAAAGAGCTCTTTTTCTTGAAAGATATGAGCGTTTAAAGTTAAAATTTATGAAGAAAATTAACTCCAAAATTTTCGACCAAAACGTAGCTGGAATGCGCAATTTTTTGTTTTGGGCGACACTCGTTAGATATAAAATAAAATTTTGATTCTAATGATCCCTAATTAGTTAATTGAATTTTTTATATTAATAAAAATTTAATTTTTTGAAATTATAATTTAATTTTAAATTCTCAAATTCAGTTTTTTCAATTTATCTCAAAAACCAAACACAATTACAGATCTAAAATCAGCACGAAATTTCGATCCAGAAAATGTTTGGATTACGATCCTATTGCACATAGTGTCCTACTGTGTAATCTTTGCAAGTGTAGGGGCTTCCCTATTACATCTTCTTTTATAGTTTATTTTATAGAGACCGCTGCTTAATTATCGTTAATAAAACATTTATATTAATTATGACTGTCGTCATTTTGTAAAATCCATGTTACAAAGAAGATATCTATTCTATGGCAAACAATGATAACAGTTTAACTAAGCACCATCTATCAATTTTTACTATATATCGAGCGATTTACTATTAAAGAATGCAACTGTGTAACGAAAAGATGAGAGTGCTATATCAAACTATATATTACCTATTCAAATAATTATTAAGAGAGTCAACAATTGCTAGAATTTAATGAAAATATTAACAATAGATTTGTTCAATTTCCAACAGAAATATGTCTAGATAAGAGTAGGCCAAATTTTTCAAATTTTCCCAGCCTTGTTCTGATATAAAAACTCTCGATAGAAAATGGCAATTTTTGAACAAATAAAAATTGAGTCTTTCTTTACATGTCGGAAGAAAGTCCCAGAAAATTAGATAAATTTTGATGAGTTTAGGGAAAATGGGATTTTTGTATATCAGAACATGAAAAATTTTTATTTTGATTTGCAAAAATGTGTTTCTCTCATCAATTTTTAATCAAGGCATAGAACATTGTTCGGGGAAAAAATAATTTTGTATTACCCTAATATATCACATCCATCTGATTAAAATTGACACTAAAACGAACCTCAAAATCTTCCAAAATATATTCTCGACATCTTACACAAGACGAGATGGCGCCATTTATGCTTTTTTAACTTTAAATTGAGTATTTTTGATATTTACAATATGTGTTATTTTTCAAGATCATTATTGAAAAAATAAACCAATTACCACTATTTGTGCAAAAATATCAATTTTTATCCATAAATTAGCAATAAATTTTTGAAAAAACCGTAAATTCGAACTGATCTCAAATCATCCTAATTCATTAATTTTCTAGTAAAAAGGATCGAAAAATATGTTGACCCCATGCTGCAAAAAATTTTTTTTCTCTTTTGATCGTAATTAATGATTTGGAGAATTTTATCTGCTATTTCAGTAATAAAATGGGTAAAATTCACCTGTATCGATATTTATGAGGAAACAATATTCGAAATTTGAGGTTAGATCTTTCCTCAACTGTAAATGACTACTCAAAAAGATTAAAAACAGATTCATTTCATTAGAGGCGGTAGAAATGATGACTCAAGGCCCATCTATCACAATTGACCTAGATTTGGATAAGCGGCACAAATATTTTATCTTGCAACACAAAAAGCAATAGCGTTGCATTAATGATGACTAATAATTACAAAATGGTAGAAACTTTATGCCTAAAAATAGTCCTGAGCGAGTACTGTTATAAACTGTTATCTTCAGACTAAACTCCAGCCAGACTCCAGGTCAGCAATCCATTAATAGTACGAGAGAATATTTATAACCTCTTTTATTGATGAATTTTTCTGAAGAAGATCATCTTGTCAATCTCTAATTCTAGTCTGATTTTTTTTAATTTTGAAAATTGTCAAAGATTTATTTTATTGTATGTATTTTTATGTATTACTCATGGAATCAATTGTTACATGAGATACCATCAAAATAAATTCTAAATTATCAATATAATAAACACCAAATTATTATCTACTTAAAATTAGACGCATATTCTGGCCACTCCCTTACATCCCAGTGGGTCACATATGACCCATCATAGATCTAGTTGAAGATGATCCCGTACAGAAATTTGATCGAAGACAAAATTTATCAGGAGCTTAACAAAGACTCATTGCTTTTGAAATTAGAGCTCTATCTCAATTTATAAGCGTATGGGATAGAAAGGGTTAAGGGAAATTTACGATAAAGATAAAAATATTTATAAATGAATGATACTTCTCTTATTTTCAACTTTTAATTTAATCTCACGGCCCAAATAAACATGTAATCAACTTTAAAAGTAAAAAAAATTCAAGAAGAGAGCACAAATTTCTGTTAAAAAATCCAATGCAATCCAATAAACAGTACAATTAGTTTGTACTTAAATTGTGTAATAATTGTCTGCAAGAAAGGTGTTATAAATCAAGTGCATAAAATCAAAGAACATATTGATATTTTGACCTTGTTGTAATCGTGTGTTATTTCAGCTCTCTGTTTCTCTGTGGGGTGGCCTATTATTTGAACTGCAGGTGTCTCAACTCAAACTGACTAAACCTTCTCGTATATAGAATAAACCCTGAGGACAAATAAATATGACTTATTTACCTAATACATTACATCGTCTAACATTGCCTATGAAGAAAAGGTAGTAGTGAGTAATTCATGAACTTCTTATTGTAACACCTTTATTTATTGAAATCTATTCGTATTATTATTATTTTCTTTAATTTCTCTCTTTGACTTTACTCTTGTTATTATTATTTTTCTAAGAGAAGCAAAGAGAATGGTATCTAACCACGCCCCAGCGAAACAAAACAAACAGAAAATTTGATTTATTCTGAGAAAAAAATCGACTCAAATCTTTGAAGAAAAAATAAATTAGCATTTCGTTTCACCTATCTATCTGTAGTTGTATTAAAAATATGAATTAATTTTTGGTTACAAGCAAAGAGGCAAATATTCTTTAAACCATTGGGCCATTTATATCACAACTCAACAGTGCCTCAGAAATTACTTTTCTTACCGCTCATTCGATAGCAATCACTCGTACGTACTATTTTTAAACCCAAGACAAAAGATCAAATGAGGATCCTGTTTTTCAATTGTTTCAAATCTTTGAATAAAAACCAATCCGGATTGAAGAGAAAATAATTTTGAAAGCAAATTCTTGATTTCTGATTTGAGGCCCTATTTAATAATTTTGATTCAAATTTTCATGAAAGAAATCTGGTCAAAATCTTGATTTTTTTATCCATTTCGAAATTAAATAAATACTTTATCATTATTTTGTTCAATTCAAAGTTGAAGAATATATAATGATGAATAAAGTTCATAGAGATTAAATTTTATGGAAGAGAATAAAAGAATTATTTCACTCATCACTTACGACCACATATAAAGAGAGAGAGAGAGTGAATCTCATACATAATAATATTTATGTAAATCGGTCAATTTAGTTACTTGTGTTTTGCCATTCAGATATATCCTATGTATATAGATCTTTTAAATGCATAAACATATTGTAAGATAGTAGAAATATGTTCAATGAAATCGATAAATATTAACCGAAAAGTACATATTTTATACGATAGGGAACTGATTGTGAAGCAAAAATGGACAGAAAATCTTCCCATTTTTCCCCCTTGTTGAACATTTGATAAGCTATAGGAAATCTTCTAGACGGGAACAGAGAGAACATGGATCGGTATTCAACCAGCTGATAAGATAGTCCTATGAGATCATTGCACAGATCATGATTAAGAAATGAAAATAAAAAGTTGAAATATGAATTGCTATCGTAGACTCTGAAAATTTACAATAGCCTCATGTATTAACCTGGAAAAAGTATTTCTATAAGAGTTGCTGAGAGTTGCCTAGTTTATTTAGACTTATGGTAGAATAGAAATCGGCATAAAAACGTCTGACGGTTGAGATATAGACTGTAAACAACATTTAATTGTAAGAAATCCATAAAAAAGAGAACTTGCATCAATAGAAGCAATTGAATCAATAGAAATTCTTATGAGCAAAATTTTCATCATCAAACCTTGGTAATTGCTATGCAATAGTAAATCTGTGAACCTCATTAAATGTTACCTTTGAAAGTAGATGCTTAAGGAGGTTAGTTTTGCATAATCTGAAAAATGAGACTTATTTGTAAGAAATTAGAATCATAATTTTGAACCAAATAGTTCTTCAGGGAGCTGTTCGGCATAGATTGATTATAACGTTGTTCGCTTGCTGCCTGACTATGTTGTCTTCTGGCTTGTATTGGTCTATCTGTAGAAAAAGAAAGGGGAGAGAAAGGTGTAGTATTTCTTAAAAAATAAGGATTATAAAAATTATAATTATTCTGATTACTATGACAATCACTATAATTTTTATAATCCTTATTTTTTAAGAAATACTACACCTTTCTCTCCCCTTTCTTTTTATACAGATGGACCAATACAAGCCAGAAGACAACATAGTCAGGCAGCAAGCGAACAACGTTATAGTCAAGAAATTAGAAATTTCTTTTTGGCGTAGACCAGATTTCAATTTCGTTGAATAATTGCCAAAGTTTACAAACCACATAATATGTAATACGTTCAAATAAATGCTCGGAGAAGAAAAAGGTTTGTCTCTTATCACTTTTTAATTATGGATTACAATTTTAGTTTAATCATTGAATTTTTCCCCAACTCAGATCAAAAAGAGAGAAGAAAGGGAACAAGATCTCTTGGAAAAAAGAAAAGAAAGAGGCTAGAAAACAGATTAGAGTTGAGCCAACTAGTGAGTTACTTCCATCAATCATTTGAATCATTTGATTGAAATAGAAACTTTATTTAATTGTAATCAAATTGAAAAATTTTACAAAGAACATGGAATTCCTTTTCAAAAAAGGCACTAGTTTATCTATTTCGTGGATTGATATTTGAATGAATAAGAGCTGCTTCATTTTGAGAATGGTTTCGGGTGTGATAGGGAGATTTCCGTTTCTATGTCAGAGCCAAAGAGCTATGAGCTTTATCTTAGAGAGTGCAGAATCAGTACTGCTGATCTGTAGCTTTGGACAGCTGCACACAGCATGATATTTGTTCAAACTTTGTTATGTGATCTAAAACCCTGATTTTTATTGGTCGTATTGAGATTAAAATACTAAAATCGCAATTTAGTGAAAGCCTAATTTTTTGTCTTGAGGTACTGATCTGAGTTCTAACATCTTGAGTTGTAGCCTATAGAGTATTATTTAGGCTGTGGACATTTTTCGGGAAAAAGAAGCAAATTAAATTGATTCAAAGTATTATTCTACTCTTCTGGTATACCATTCAGTTTACATTTACAAGACTACCAAGACTAAAAAGGAACCCTTTCTTTTCATTATGTTATATATGTTTTAGAGGAGGAAGGAGCTTAAGTAAGATTCAAATATAACCAAGATAATACTCATCTAAAGGCTTGTTCATTTTTTTACATATATATGTTACCGTGAGTTTGGGAAATCAGTGAGTGTTGGTAATTCACTAGTGTATGTTGGTAATCAGTGTATCTTTAGTGAATCTAGCTAATAAGCCCTTATTACCCAAACTCACTGAGAAGGTCAGTGAATTGTAGGAAGTGTTTGTCTGAGGGATTGATTTTCAAAGAAAAATTTTTAAAATGCAAAGATGATTCAATAAGTTCAAGCCCTGAATACGAAATTCTATTTATACTACAAATACAAATTTCATACACCTTTTTATATTTTGATTCCCATTGGCTTTCTTAAGGGTATTGTCACTTTTTCCATGAATTTACTTCAATCGAAACATAATCGGTTTAAAAATGGACGTCAAAGAATGGCGATTAAAATTCGAAAAATATCTAGAAGAAATAAAATCTACCAAATTATCATCTCTATTGTCAAAATTAGAAATAGACACCATGATCGACCGGATATTGCTTCTCAAAAGCAACTCATGCTCCAAAGTTCCACAGGATTTTAAGCTTCTTAAGAAGTACGACTATTTAGAAGAAGAGGGAAAGAGATTTCTTATTGAACCAAGAAGTCTCGATTCAAACAAGGTAATCAGATATGCTGCTCAAGAAGACGTTTTCGATATTCTTTATGAGGCCCATCTTAAAACTGGACACGGTGGCCGAGATCGGATGGTCTACGATATAAGGGTGAAATGGAAGAATATTACATACTCTCAAATCCAGAAGTTTTTGAATCTGTGTATCACTTGTCAAAAGTCAAAAGGTTCCCGCAATAAGAAATTAGTCGTAAAGCCAATCATTTCTGAAAATTTCAACTCAAGAGCACAAGTTGATTTGATCGATTTTCAATCGAATCCTGATGGGGATTATAAATTCATTCTTGTTTACCAAGACCATTTGACTAAATTCGTGAATATTTATCCACTCAGGAATAAGAAGGCTGAGAGCGTCGCTGAGGTTCTAAAAAGAATTAGAAATTGTAAAACACTCACCTGTAAATGTAAAAAGAATCAAGTTTTATGTAACTCTAGATGCCATCATTCTCTTCCTTGTGGCAATAAATAAATTATTCATTTTTTCTCATTATTTTTAATCAATTGGTTGAGTTGATGAACTCACTGACTTTCTCAGTGAGTTTGGGTAATAAGGGCTTATTAGCTAGATTCACTAAAGATACACTGATTACCAACATACACTAGTGAATTACCAACACTCACTGATTTCCCAAACTCACGGTAACATATATATATATATATATATATATGTATATTTAAAATTCGAATTTTTCTGTAAAATATCAAAGGGAACCATTTCTGATACATCCAAAAAACTGCTGAAATAATCAGCTAAATTAACATTATCTGACGATCTGTTAGGTTTTATCAAAACTAAAGAGTCATCAACACACATCAGTCAAAGAATTAATTGGTTCAGGGGTTTTAATAAATTCTAACCTAACCCGAAAAGATACTGGCTAAAAGATTTCTATGGATTTTGAAAATAAAATCTTGATACAGTTATCTTTAGAACGAAGAAATTTCCCAATTTATTCCTTTAATAAAAATAGTGAAAGTTGGTTTATAGATTGATTTAATTGATTTTCACTGTAGAACGATGAGAGATGGGTCGATCTTCTCATCAACAGTGCCAACTTGCTCTTCTTCAAAAAGAAATTTTATCATTTTCATTCTTGATATACAAAAATGAAAACTGCCTATCGAGTAGCTCATCCATAGAGTATTTCATGTTTTTTCGGTTAAATTAGAAAACAGTTGCCCCCTCTTATTTCTCTCTAAGTTTACTTTGAATTGTGTTGGTCTCACCGCAAGGGATTCGTTTTCATTCCATCGATGTTAAAAAGCCTTTAGTCTCTTTTTGATTCAGAAAAATTACTGCAAAACAAGATTTGCCATTTTTTCTAGCTAGAATTTTAGAATTGATTTTTTGAAGGAAAGGGTTAAATTTGTACTCAAACTTGCAGTGTATTGAATGAAAAGATATGATTACTCATTGCGAAAGCAATAACAGATAAAAGTCATAAAATATTCATGATTTCTTCACAAAACTTTGCTATAATTACAGCAGAATTGTCTTCACAAGTGTCGTTGTTGTTTTATTTTCTCAAGTATCAACTACTAAAGTAACAGCTTATCACTTTATTTTTGTGGAGGAGAGTAATCTCCCATAGAGACTGAAATTAATGACACTTTCTTTCAAATGCAGGAACATGAAGTACAATAGCAAACAATAATAATACCACTTTAAACTAATTTCTCTTGTATGAAAAGATCGCTTTCAAAAGCAGCGGAAATTCTATTGGAAAACCACTTCTCAAAATGTCCAATTTAACACCTGTAGATGAGGTCTGAGAGAGTGAGAGTAGTCTCGATCGAAGGAACATTTTGATCTAAAGAGCACAAGAAAATTCTGAAATTTGCTCCATTTTTGATAGATTTTCATATTCAGTTCATTAGATTTGAGTAATCAGGTTGGACTTGAGGTCTCTGAGAAATGATGATACCGCATGAACTCATTTGGAATCAGAGTTGAGAGTTTGAACCTTTATCAGATCAAAATTTTAATCCTCTAAATGAATATTTTGACGCGTACTCTCAAGTATTCCTAAAATTCTATCATCTTTCACGAGTTCTATAGTAAAAATCATCTTTAAATCAGTCAACCTTATGGTCTAATCTATAGAACATTTGCCCCCTCTTGTTTTGCAGTAATTTTTCTGAATCAAAAAGACCAATACGATTCAAAGTAAACTTAGAGAGAAATAAGAGGGGGCAACTGTTCTCTAATTTAACCACTTTATGTGTAGGCTTAAGTCCAGATTTTACAAGTTTATCCTCCACCCATATTATTTGGAGTTCTACTTCCTGAAATATTAACACAAAACAATTGAGATTTAAATAATTTGTTTTTTTCAAAAATTGTTCCACCACCAATAGAAGAATAAAAATTCTGTGTCTAGACTTTGGCAAAGAGTTACCTTTAATCTTGTTAAACGGATGAGGTATGTAAAAATAAAATTGTGTTTAGAGAAAAATAAAATTAATAAACTTCAAGACCCATATATATTCCAGTGGGTGTATTATAATAGGGAAGAATAGTTTTTTTGGAAAGATTTCTTTTCCTTAAATAATAATTATTATAATCTCATAAACTATCATGTGATCTTTCAGCGTATAGAGAACGTTCTAAATCCAGTACAGAATAGAGTCAACTTATAGATCTTATATTGGAATGAAACAAAAAGAATGGGGTTCCTGTGTGTAAAACTCTCACCCAATGAATGATATTATGGCCTGAGAAGCCAGAGTTGAGACAATGTGACTGTGTTGAAATATTGAGATAATTATTACCATGATGCTATCGATTTTATTAGATGACCTCAATCGAATAGAGCAATCTTTTTTAAAAGGTGTCAAAAATCTCATAGAAATATATATATCAGAATTTTAGAATTGGTTTCAAATTAAAAAATTTTGCAATTTTTTCTGTACTTTAGAAAGAAAACAACAACAGGAATTTAGCATAATTCTCGTTGTTTCCTGATGATTAAACGAAATATTATCGATGGATTTTGAAAGAATTCTTTATACAGTACACTGCGAAACTCATGGATATCAGAAAATAAGACGTATCAATAGTCGAAGTTGATCCTATTTTATTATTTTTCGTAAGGATTCCAAAAACCGAATCAGAATGAATCCAAAAAAGATAAAAAAACGTTGATTTCAAGACTTTAAAGGCCAGATATTTCAACTAAAAATAACTAATTATATTTTGATTCTTAAATCTTTAGTTTAGGCATTATGAACTAAAAAGAATGAATCGCTCAATCAATTCAGAAATCATGTGAGTACACACCCCCTTCTTCTATATTTTTGAGAAAAGTTGGTGAGTTCTCTAAAGGTAATTAAAATTCATTGTCTACTTATGAGTAGGGAAACAGTTGAGTGATGGAGATGATCAATTTCTGTTTCATCACAATTTTATCGTTGCTATTGGATATCTTTTACTCTTCTGATACCACAAATTGATTAAATTTAAGAGTGTAATGCATACTTTTCCTCATATACCAAAAAAAATGTATCAATTGGACCTTTCTTGCACTAATCGAGGTATCGCTTTACTTATTACACTTTTATTACTTTCATGTAATTAGTTGTGGAAATTCTCAAAATTAACATATGGAAAAAAAAAGTTCACTCACCATTTGAATTGTTCAAAGCTTCAAGACACTTTTGGGCGTATGCTATAGTGGTCGGGTGGAGAGGTGGTAGAAAAAAATACATTAGAAAAGTTGTACAAATTTGGGGTAATAAATTTAGTGTGAAAAAAACCCATACATGACTCTCTCTCTTTTTCCTTCATTCTCAATTTCATGGGAGAACTCATGGATAAGTTGAATTTAATCACTCATTGGATTACTCATGTGATTAATCTTTAACCACTACAACTACTGTATCTATCTAAAAGGATATTAGAATTGAACTAAAGTCATACAGATTATTGTGTATGTAGTATTCGATTATTTTACATTTTAATCTTCTTGTAGTTCTCTCTTTGCATTATTATTATGAAGGAAGAAGGTTAAATAATCAATTCTCATTAGTAGTAAAAGTATCGACTTTTTCTCTTTTTTATAGTTAAAGTGAAATTATATAAAATTTAGTTTATATAATATATTAATTATGAAACCAACTCGGTTTGGAAGAAGTGCAATGATCTCTCTTAAAGCCAGTCAGATCAATTGATGAAGAGTATGCCTGAGAACTCTTTAGGGTATTCTGACGGTCACTCCTCAAGATTACATCTGTCTTTGGAATTACCAACGGGTAGTTATTGGAATTATTAACGTTATTATTAATATCCTCATTAAGGGACATGTTTGAGCCTTGGACTCGATTTCTAGTCCTTCTCGCCTGCTTATTCCTGCTACCCTGACGATTTTGATTGGCATTTGAGCCTGGAATCGGTGGCTTTAGATTGTTTGTTGTCGGAGCATTACCTTGCTCATTTACGGTATTATTCCATTGACGTATTCTATCCAATTGGTCTCTGGATTTTTAAAAAGTAAATTATTAAACAAGCATCCCTTGATAGTACAGTTAGATTAAAAGAAACTAAAATTTCAACTGAAAAATGATTCAAGTATACAGAAATGCCAGAGTGGTATATAATTTCAAACTTACTGAATTAGAAAGGAATCTCTTTCATTCCTTTTACTAGAAAATAATGCTTGGATATAGAGCATGCTCTTATTTCTAATTTACAGATCAGAGTTTTTCAATGAAGAATTTTTCTTATTCTGAGCTATTCATCATCAGGTCTCATACCCTAGCATACAAATAAGAAATTGAAACAGGTCTAATGTACAGCAGTATACACATTAATCTTCTCGATAGATCCAATCAAAGTGAGGCTTGGTTACAAATATGATATTCGAGAACTATTTTGCTAATTGGAGCTTACCTATTTCTCTTGACATATCTAAAGATGAAGAAAATAAAATCAACGAATAGAATGAAAAAGAAGTAGTTTACTTACGGAGGCAAACCAGAGGGTTTTCTATTCATCGGATTTTCATTATTCTAAAAAATATATTATAATCTTCTTACATAGCCTATATTCTTATTGGAATTACAAGAAATTTTAAGCAAACTTTCATCTTTAAAGTTTTCCTAGAGAATGCATTCAAATCACAATTAACATACGAAAGATTGTTTCCTTCGATTGAAATAGTCTACATGGTTGTTATTAACATTGTAAACTTTATCAGCGATAATAAAGTCGTGATTTATTCTCATAACATCCATTAAATCATCAAATTACAGATTTAATTCGCCACACTTTGATTTAAACTATCAAGATATTTTAGAAATTGTTTTAGTCATTGTTCTAATAATATTCTACAATTTTGAATTCAAAGTTTTTAAATTAATGTCATTAATTTAATGATATTAGATATTTTAAATTAATAATATCAGAGTCTGTTGATAAACTAATAGTTGACAACTACGCTTAATTTTATTCAACACACTGCAATTTTCAATTATATCATTAGATTTCAATGTCCTTGAATTATAAATATATACAATTAAGACATATATTGTATTGACTACTTCCAAGTAAAAACACGAATTATTTTATTTATCTCGTTGAATGATTTCAAAAGTTGAATCAGTTTTTTTTGAACGTTGATTGCTTATTTGAACTCTTTCCTTATCTATATTTCGTGATTATATTGAATCTGGATAGAACTCAGAGAGATTGACTTTTTTTTGAATTTCATGTCGATCTTTTTCAAAATCCGAGTAACAGGTTCCAAATATCTTACCATATCCATGACAATCGTTTCGATCAAGTATGACAAAATAATTTCCCTCCAGAAATCACAAATATAATGAAAATATTCAACAATATTATTACAAAAATCTGATCTGGATCCATTATGTGATTTTGATTGGTCGCTTACAAGTAGACCTAAATTAAACAGGATTAGTTAGAGTGCCTTTGAAGGGAAAATATTATGTTCTCAGGGAAAGAGACTTTGTCTTTTATGTACGCTGATACTTCATATTTGTCAAAGACCTTTCTTGTCTTTACAAAAAAGCTTTAGAAAAATCAATATTTTTACACTTCTAAAACTCGAAATATTACGCTCTGGTTTTTTGGACAAAAAAATCAGTTTGATAAATTCTTTAGGGACAAACTTGCTATAATGTGAAAAATGTTATATTGGCAATGAGACATTTTTCTATAACTTGGGTTTTACAATTATAATATTAGATTAGAAGGAAGCTAGATGTTAGTTTACATAGGAGAATGAGAATTTATTATTTTTCGAATTCCATTATGAAATGAGTGGATAATTTATAGGCCGAAAAAGTTTTTGGATAAT
This sequence comes from Gyrodactylus bullatarudis, assembly GCA_012064415.1. Lineage (NCBI taxonomy): Eukaryota > Metazoa > Platyhelminthes > Monogenea > Gyrodactylidea > Gyrodactylidae > Gyrodactylus > Gyrodactylus bullatarudis. The sequence goes on along the minus strand of SSNU01000079.1, from coordinate 89,027 downwards.
TTAATCTTGCCAGAATTAGCCCATTTTATTTAAATTTCGAAAAGGGTTTATAAAGCAAGTTGACATGAGAATGAGAATTTGCCATTTTTAAAAATCACTCAAAATTTTTTTCCGGATTCACAGAAAAAAATTAATTTTTGAATTCTTTTCCAAATTTCGAATCATAAATTTTTATCTATTCGAAGCTGTTAAGTGATTATATTTAGGATCAACATAAGACAAAGAATTCGAATGTAGCCATAGAGATAGCGAAGATCTTACTGTTTCCAAGAAAAAGATAGACTTCAAGATTTTAGATAATTAGCTTTCGGAAAAATTCAAATGGTTCGATTTCCCAAAGTAATGACGAATTTCAGTGAAATTCTGCAGGTGAATTCGAATTCTTTGTCTAATGTTGATCCCAAATATCATCACTCAACTGCTTTGCATCATCGGAATCGATAAAAATTTTGGGTTCAAAAGTTGAAAAAGTGGAAATTTGGTGCATTTTCGAAATCCAAAATTTGATGAGATTGAATTTTTTTCGGAATTTTCTTTTGAATATAAAGCTCATTTCGTTCTAGAATTCAAAAATTTATTTTTTTCTGTGAATCCGGAGAAAAATAAATTGAGTGTTTTTTAAAAATGGCAAATTCTCATTTTAGATGACAATTTTTTGCAGATAGAAATCATATATATCTTCTAAATGTTCTTTTTGCCTTTTTTGAAATTTATCTGTGTCTTTCTGGAAACTGGGCATATGTAACAGCGAACTCTGAGTGATTTTGTCCTTTCCAATTTCGGTGACTTGAAAAATATTTGTGTTCCAGACTATCCTGAGGAAAACTATTGGGTTTTTTGTAAAAAATAATGCAGTAAACTCTCATCTTGTAATGTCAACTAGCCTTATTTTGTACATGACTAATTCTAATGTGAGATTCTCTATGAGAATATTTCTCTATTGCTAGAGAATAAACCTAATAATCTTCTTCTCTACAATGACTAATTGATTGAAGAAAAACTATTGCATCACAAGAGGCCTATCATGTAATCGTACCTTTGGTCATTATGCATTATCTTAATAAGCAGAATTGGACAGTAGAGATCTCTCATTTTGCACTCTCTAAAGCAACAACAGACAGTCCAACAGAGTGAGAATCTACACATAAACTCCTTCTGTAGAGATTATGCAGATTTTGTGATTTTCATGACTCAGGATCTCAGCTTACATTTTTTACTACTTTTACTTTATTTAAACAAATCAATAGATGAAAAACAAGGTTTAGATTAATTATTAAGAGAAACAAGCGACTTATCAGACCAGAAGAAGTAGTGACTAGTTTTTGGAATTTTTCTAATAAGCAAATCAATAAAAAATTGATTTCTTGAAATTAGCAATTTTGGTGCTTGCATTATAATCAGTAATAATTACTAATCAGTAACATTTTTTTTGTTTTTATTTTATAGAAAAAAATAAATTTTTTCCTAAAAAACAATACGTTTTCCAGTTTATATAAATTTACAAAATTTCGATTAAAAATGAAAATTTTTGAACACGTGCCATGATTTTTCGATGGATTTTACTATGGTTTAGATTTCTGATTGGTTTTGGTAACATTTCAAATAGAAATTACATTAAAATATCAATTGTTGAGAAAAAAATAATTTTTTAAATTCTAAAACGGAATGAGCTAATAAGATGTGGATATTCGAACTTCAGTTACCTTCTTTGTTTAATGTTTATCCCAAATATCTGCATTTAACTGCTTCGAATCATCGAAATCGATAAAATTTTTGGACTCAAAAGTTTAAAAAGTGGAGATTTGGCTCTAAAATCATTTTGGTAAGGTTATAAAATTTTCTTATTTGATGAAAAAAAATTAATTTAGGACAAGAAGGGTTAATAATAATTTATCATAATCGCTTTGAATGGTTTTTTGAGAAATCCTTAATTCTGTTCCAATACTTTCATTTGCCAAATTAGTCGAAAGAAATGATTGTTTTTGAAAATTCATAAATTCACCAGTATTACATGAATCATCGTTATGAGTACCATCGTTACTGAGTTCTTTGAATGCTCACCTGATTTTCATCTATGCGCAGAACACAAGAAATATTCATCTCAGAAAAAGTAAATTTACACTAATTGCTCCGCAATTCAAAGTCACAACTGAACTCTAGAAACATTTACTCTAAAATTCGATTATAGCTCGTCAGAGATGTACAAAAATGATTTCAAAAAGAATTACAATTATTATTCTGACTAAAATAATTGTTCTGAAACATTGGTTCTAGGCTGATCATGAGGGTATTTGAAATAAGCAGACGTCAGATTATTTCACAAGTAAAGATCTAGATTTCGGGCATACCCATCAGTTTGGTACATGTCATAGAAATACTGGTTTCTATTAGAACAGAAAAAAGTTACCTGATAAATTTCGACCAATAACGTCTTCTCTATTCTTCTTGTAAAACCAGCATTTCTATGGCATGTATCACACTGATAAGTATGCCAAAAATAGAGATATTTTTGTGAAATAACTATTTTTTTAAAATAGATTTCACGAGCAAAAAATAACTTTAAAAGTTCTATTCAGGCTTGACCCCCAGTCTCGTTCATATCACATATTTTTTCTACTCTTTCTTTCATTGGTTAAAGAATTCCCTTAATCAGAAGGGGGATAGAGCTATCTTTTGTTGACTTCTTAAGGACTTTTCTAAGTCGCAGAAGAAGATAAATTTCAATCTGTTTTAAAAGCCTCAAATATTTAGATTAAAAAGATAATAATATTCAAAAATAAAGAAATATAAATTTTGGCTAGCTTGGTAAAGGTGGTATAGTGCCTACCTTGATTAATTACTGTATTATTAATAAATATTATTTAATAATTTATTAAATATTACCTCCAGAGTTCAAATTAGGTTTCAGAAAAATTCTGACTCTTAGAATAGATCAATCTCGATTTAGTCAAGAAAACCAGTTATGACCATAAAAAATTGTTTTGTCTTCCAATCCTCCTAATGAATTTTTCATTAATATCTAATATCAGAATCTAATAAAAATTAGATAAATCGTCGTTTTTCAGGCATCTTGAATATTCAAAATTTCATCGATTTCCAATCAAAAAATTAATGGAAATATCCGGCTTCTTTGTCTGATTCCGATTCTAATAATAACTCCTTAGGACCTCCTCCGATTTTCAAATCAATAAAAATTTTCAGTTCAAAGTTCTAAAACATCCGATCTTTGTGCTAAATCGAGATAATTTAATTTTTCAGATTTTTCAAACGGTAAACATGCATTCCTATTAAATATACATGAATTGGGAATTGATCATGAGTATTATAATTTACCATTAACATTCTTAGAGACTTGTCATTTTCCGTATTACTATTTTTCGAACGTTGCGAACGATAAAAAAATCGTGATTCAACTCCCAAGAAATAATGAAGTGAATTCTTATTAGAGAAGATCTAATAGAATCGAATATCTTGTGTCATCATGATCCTAAAAATTCTTCAATCAATGAAAAGTTCAAGCTCAAATTTTTTGTAGATAAAAATACATAAAAAACACCATCTGGGTTTTCAAGAAAATGGCACATTTAAATTTTGGATTATTTTCTATTGTGATAATCAAAACATTGAAATGGTTTAATTTCCCAAAAGTTCTGTGCTTAGGTGCTGCAAACTTTTTAAATTTTCAGCTCAAAGGTTGGGATCCTAAAAATAATTGTGTTCCGGTGAAAAATGTTGAGTTTTTCATCTTCAAATCGACAAGGTTCAAGCCTTTAACTATACTGTAGTTTATTTACATCCTTGAAATGTAAACAAAATGTCTCTTTGTATAATACATGTTTTTTTTTAAATAAACGTCATTTGTGAAAAAAAATCAAACCAGCCAACTAATCAGTGAGTGAAGAGAGAAGACCTTTTGAAAGTCAAAGTGTGCATTTCTCTTTAGTCTTTATAACTCTCAAAGAGTTTGGATGAACCTTTAATTTCTCATTATACTCAGAGTCACGCACGCACGCGTTTTGTTCTACGTTTCTTTCAACTACAATTATTAAATGTATACAAATTAGTACTATGATACTGATGATGTGTTAAAAAGGTTTTTTTGAAAGAATCAAAATCTATTCTCTCTATCAAGAATAGAATATAGAACAGAATAGAACAAGGTGAGATATTCACTACTATGAACGAAGTCGTAAAAATGGTCTAAAGTAGCAGAAGATGCAAAAGTAAAAAAATGTTTTTTTTTCATAAGTGAGAGAATATTTGTCGAAAATAGTCTTGATTTTTTGTTGCAGTTTTGTCAATCACATTTACTCAAATTAGTTGAGTGTTGAAACTGCTTTTGTTTTACTGTTCTTTTTTCGCTTTCACAGTGAGCAAGTGTGTCAACAATCTGTGACATTATTGGACAATATCGGGACAATTAATATTATTCAACTAATTCATTAATACAGAGAGAAGAGAGTAGATTCTCATTTCTTCAGTCCAATGGTTTGAGGCCGGTTAGTCAATTTTTCAAGTTTTCAATCAAGAAAGAAAAGCCAGAACAAATCGGAGCAATTTGTTGACTCAAACAAAGGATAATTTAATTAATGACAAACAGATCTATTGTGCCTTACAGAAATAGTGCGATAGGAGGCCGACCAGCTACATCAAGTGATTTTATTCCTCGATCATCTTCAAGTTATCAACATCACAACCATAATCAATACCCAGCAGAAATGAACAACAGTAACCAGAACAAGCAAAACTATTACTCTTATCAGCATCCACAGCAACACCAAAACCAAAGTGTCCATCAGCGCATGAATGGAAACAGTGCTGGAGGCAATAACAAAGTCTATCAAAGCTCCCAATGGAAACAAAGTAATAACAGTTCATCTTCGTCGGCAAATGCCAACAACAGGTTTAGCTCCCCGATTCAGCAACAGCATAACCACGGACAAATTGATGGTAACAATGGGTATAACAATATGCCTCAGCATTCAATGCAAAATCAACAACATTTTAGTCACAATGGCCAGCTGCAACACCAAGGGAGTATTGCCGGATTTCCAGCTGAAATGTTTCAGCCAAAAACCACTACCTTTATTCGCAAGTTGGATCCATCAGAGGTCTTTGGCGAGGGGAGTGAGATTAACGATTTTGACTTTGGGGGATTAATTCTCGACTCGAATAACGTCATTATTCAGCCGCCCATACAGCATAGCTCGAATAATAACAATAAGGGTGGTTTCGGGCAGTCGACAAGCTCATGTAAAGCAATTGTTCCCTTTAAAGCTGACTCTGATATGAGCAACGAAGGCAAGTTTCAGTCGAAAGCTTATCAAAATCAAGGGAAACGATCTGTTGTCAAGTTAATATCCCCAGATCAAGCAGATGATGATTTTCATTTCTCCCCGGAGGACTTTGAAAATGGCCAGACAACTTACTTTCCAGCGTCAGCATTGATACAACAGTTTGGCCCTATAAAGTCAGGCCCATTTAAGTCAGAAAAGTCTGACTGTATCATGATAAATGGGAACTATGTACCAAGTCAGAATCCGCAGATGCAACATCAATCTTTTGCTGCAGCAAATGGAGTATCCTACGCCAATAGAATTCGTAGTCAGAGTTTAGACAGGAAATTTACTAACCCAACGAGGCGCCAGTCAATGACTCACGGGGGTGGGGCCTCGCCTGAATATCCGAATAATAATAATTTTGGCTATTCAAATATACACTATGAAATAAATAACACTGGCAAGGTTCTCGAGCCGAGCCATAGTTGTGGCGACGTCTTGGACGAAGAGGAATCAGATAATCGTACAACTTATGGTTTTGCTGAGTTTCAAGCGGCCAGACAACGCTTTGAGAACAATTGCAAGCATAACCAAAGCAACTCTTATCAATCGAATGGGAATAATAATAGCAATCAAAAGAAGTTGACCAGTGGATATCGAGGTAGCATAGCGAATCCTTATAATATTCCATATGAAGATCCGGCAATACCATTGACAAATCGATCTACATTTTGTTCGCAGACTGCTTGCAATCATGCTCAAGGACCTATGCCAGTTATACCTGGATCAATTACAACTCAGCCGAAAGATTTAGATGATGTTAATGCCATACAGCAGTATGTTGTAGCTGAAGAAGGCGGCCCAGGAGGAAGGACGAAGATATTTAGCTTCCCAGCTGGTGAAGCACCGGGGGATATGACTTTGTTGAGGGCAGCGGTTGCCGCTAATCAACCTGAAGATCCTTATATCCTTGAAGACTTCCAAGAGGATGGACAAGAAGAAATTCAGGTTAGTTGTAGATTATTTTTTGGCAAATTTAACCCTTAAAGTCTTATCGTACATATCGATTCTTGTAAAAACTGTAAGGGGAAGTTAATTGCACTGTATCTGGTGAAATCGAATCTCTTTAAATGATTTCTTCTCTTATCTGTTGTACCTTCACCTTTTTGTTAGACTTTGACACATGTTAAAATCAGCGAAAAATGAATCTTTTTGATGTATTAAGGAATAATTATAATTAGAGACATGAACCTCTTCTATACCCATAATTTGGTAACCGTTAGATTCCTCATTTTATCTTCTATCCAAAAGTGTGACTTCTGTTTCATATTAAGGTTCATTACCGGAAAAAAAGGAAATTATTGAAGTGATAGTCTGAAATTTTGTGCAAATTTGTGTTTTGGCCAATATCTCAGCTCGTAGGTGCTTTAGCACTATTTTAAGGTCAGATTCGTGATCAGCGTAAAATTTTGGATCAGAAAAATCTTATCTGAATGAAATATCCTGACCCCCCCCCCACTACCCGTGTTATTGTCCAGAATTTTTCCTTCGAAAAAGCTACTTCTATAACCTTGAACTATCAAAAATGCTTAGAAGTAATTGAATGTTATCCATTACAACAATAATTAACTAAAACTGGTTGATATGAATCTGGGGAGCAATAATTTTATTTAAAAACTCGAGATGAGGGAGACTTTTTGGAACCCTACTCATGTTGCCTACTTTTTACAATTGGAAAATATTCTCATGTTGATGACTCATTTCTTGCATTTCAAAGGCGGGTAAATTGTGGGAATACTGTATGAAATCTTTACTTTCATCGGTTCTCATCAGATCCTACACCAACATGCCTGATAAGAGCCGACGAAAATGCTGATATAAAGTTGGTTAATATGAAGTTGGGAATCTATGATTTTTACAGAAATCTCCATGTTTTCATCGAGAATTCGAATTTTTTAAAGATTTTTTGGAATCCTACTCATGTTGCCCACTTTCACCATTTGAAGAAAAAATTATGAAAAAAAAATATTTTAATAAAAAATATGGCCATTTTTCAAATTTCGATTAGGCTTCGAAATCCCATTTTTTCGAACTTTGAGCTGAAAATTTTGTTGATTTGAGAGTGTAAGGGTTATCAAAAGAGGTTTTTCAGGATCAAGATTAGACAAGAAAGCTGACTAGCACCGTCAAATAACCGACAGTTACCCCATTTTCGAGAGATTTTGAATTATCGAAATTTCATTGATTTTCAAGTTGTGAAATTATCAAAAAATCGAATTTCAGCTCCCAAACGATATTAAGGCTATGCATTAGATAAGATTCAGTTGAATTGATTTTCTTTTCTAATCTTGATCCTGAAAAAACTCTATCGATCAGCCTCCCACTTTCAAATCAATAAAAATTTTCAGCTCAAAGTTCGTAAAAATGCGATTTTTGCGCCAAATGGGAATTTGAAAAATGACGATATTTTTCATAAAAATAATTTTTATTTCAGAATTTTTTCTTCAAATGGTGAAAGTGGGCAACATGAGTAGGATTCCAAAAAATCTTTAAAAAATTCGAATTCTTGATGAAAACATGGAGATTTCTGTAAAAATCATAGAATTAGCTTTATATATCCAAGGAAATAAAGAATCTCAAGCAAGATAGAAATTGGAAAATAAAATATTTTGTAAAAAAATTAGGGCTATTTTACAATTGGCACAATCAGAAGTTTGAGCTGAGAATTTTTATTGAATTAAAATTGGTAGAGTGATCAATAGAAGTTTTAAAAAGACAGAAACAGATTCTTTACATTGAATTTTTTACAGATTCACTGTTTTCTGTAGGAATTCTGAATTATGGAAAACTTATTGATCGTGAAAACTAACAAAAAATAATGAAAATGAATATTTGGCGCCAATTCGAAATTTGAAAGAAAATCTTTCCAATTCATATAAGTACTACTTATTAAGTAGGATATATGATCTGGAATTCTAAAAAATCTTGATGAAAAATTCGAGTTTTTTGTAAAACCCATAGATTTCCAATTAACTTCAGATCAAGTATAACTGAAAATATCTCTAAATGGAATCTGAGAGCATCAATTAATATTTTTTACTGTTTAGATGCAGAAAGGCCTGCCAAACAATCCAATGCAGATAATGCGAACACAACAAAGTTTCCCAGCCAACAATCAAATGTTCTCGTATGGTCAACCGGACTTTCAAATGAACCCTGCAAATAACAACGGTGGTAGTGGAAATAAGAAGAATCCCAGACATCGAAACAGTATCGCAATAAGTCAAGGAAACTTTTGTATGACTCCTAGTCAAAACCATATTCAAGGCTCCTTCACCAGCAACACAACGAGTGGGAATAACATGATCCCGATGCAACAGCCATTTCCCAATATGCACCAAATGGTTATGCCGACATCAGGAGTGAACTCAAATCTAACTGGATTCGGATGCAAATCAATGTCTCCGATGATGAACACGGTTAATACGGTCGGCAGTAATAACAATGGCATGTTCATGAACACATACCAGGGTCAAGGCCCACAGCAGCACACAAATAATAGTCCGTATTATAGCCAGACTCATGAATGCAACCCTTACAATAATACACCTTCTAACAATAATAATAATCATGCAGATATGAGAGGACATGCTGGCGTATTCGGTAATCCATCTTATTTGACTCAGAGTAAGAACTTGATCTGATTTCCGACAAAAGATCAAAACAATTCTCCACAAAAGGGACATCTTATATGTTGTTATCGTATAAGTTGATTAGTATATCCTAATGTTTATTTTCAATTTAATTTTTCAATGGATCGTAGTAAAAATTGTACTTTAACCAATGAATGAAATTACCACTACTATTGAGTAGAATATTCCCTTCAAAATGAATCAACTTGTTTGAAAGAAATCTAATCCCAAAGTTAACTGAGCAAATAAAATCCATGGCTACATTTTGATGATGAACAAGATGAGAATAAGAAGAATAATGTATTAAGATGAATAGATGTATTTGAATTATTTGAAAAACCCACATGAACCAGTCCAATTTCCCAATTCATTGATACAGCCAACCTTTCCCACCGCCAAAGTCCCCCCTCCTCCCTAACCTATTTGTTTATTTCGAAATTTTATTAGAAAAGAATGCAAAACTTTCTTTTGTTATAGATGGGAGGAAACTCTTATCAAAGAAATGAAAAAAATACTAGTAACAGTTATGAATATTATCAATTGAAAGATACAAAAAAATTGGAAAATTGCCGAAAAAATGTCCCCTAGTAGAAGAAGAATGGCTCTAGTTTTTGTTTCGATGATTTATTGATGAAAATGCTAAAAAATAAATAAATGTAAGAACCTTTTGAAAAAGAATCTAAATTCTTCTTCTCCATTGAACCAGATTATCTTCAGGTGGATTGAGGAAAAATTACGACGCTGTTTAAACGGTTTTATCGAACAGTCAGGTTGTAGCTACATCCGCTGTACTGTAAGCTTGTCCCATCGTAGAACCCTTGATGTAACGACGCTGTTTATGAGGAGGGGTAAAAGCAGTTAGTTCTCCCTTTCGAAATATACGGGGATAACCACATGAAGGTCGCTGTCTACTGAGTATAGCCTTGATCCAACGTTACAGTTTTCTCTCCTAAACTTCGGCTCAAGGGCCCCCTATTGGTCGAGGATTTTCGCAACCCGACAGCACACCGAAACATGCTATCAGATCTATCAATTCCTCTGTGCCTACTCTCAGCGGAGCAAACCCCGCTAAAACCAACACAAAGGGTTCCCCTTTTCGGTAAGGATTTCAGCAGATTCCACTGCCTCGCAAACAAAGCAAGACCACAATTCAGTTAACGATCTCAGGATTTCACCCCTAGCCTCCCGAAATCGATGAAAAAAACATATGCGAGCATTAAATTCGATTATAAATACTCTCGTGAGTTGTTCCAAGGGGAAAAAACTTTCAGCCTAGCATAATAATAACTGATTAAAAACTCTTTGAGAATCGCTTTGTTTTTCCTTTGCAAGAAAATCAGAGTATTCAAACCAAAAGAGAACTCTAGACATGAGGATTTTCATGCCAAGTCTAACTGTATACTGACGGTAGAGTTGTTTTCCAAGTCTGTAGCAGCATTGTCATATGAGAAGACTTTTCTCAGAAGAGACATTCATCCATGATGTAATTCCACAGAAAGTACAACCTCTATTGAATTCTATTGGACTGAAAGCTATCAACTACCTAGGGTCCAGTGTATCAGGTTCCAAATTCAACTTATATATTGCCCTCGAGAGTGTAAGCAAGGTAAGTTTGTTTCTTTATAAATTTATTCAAATTGAAATCAAGCTTTTCTCGTCTTTAGGACGGCACCTGAACCAGAAAATGGTTTGAATTCCTTGCATTCATCCTAGAGTAAAAAGAAATATAAAAATATTTGTAAAAAATCTAGTATTGGTAATAATTACTTCATCTTCAGTTTTCTTCTTGGCGTTACGGAAAAATCTGAGATTACCAGGTTTGTAGTTGTAGTCGGGTACACCACGTGGTAAAACTTTAGCTTCAGCAGATGGCTCATCATCGATTCTCTTGCTCTTTTTATCTTTCCCATCTACCCGAATGCCGACGCCCTGGAATGGCTAAATTTTGAACATTAGAATAGGAATGAAACAATTAGATTAGCAAGTGTTGTAAATTTTCCCAAATACGAGTGAGATGTTTTTTAATCCCAATTTTAAAACTGGAAATATTTTGAGTGTTTTGCTACTAAAAACGGGCCATGAAGATGGAAATTCATGAATATTTCAAAAGTCTTGATTATAAATTGGTTAAATCTTGAACCAAGCAAGAAAATTGACGAAATATTGTCATGAACAAATTATGAATACAATTGATAACTTTGATTAGAAATCCTATCGTAGTCAGTAAATAATTTTTACAGATTGGAAAGGGATCTTGTGTTTATCACCCCCAATAGATATCATTTATTATAATTCTGAACCAAGTAGTTCTTCAGGGAGCTGTTCGGCATAGATTGACTATAACGTTGTTCGCTTGCTACCTGAGACTATGCTGTCTTCTGGCATGTATTCGAAATATTGTGTGAGTCAAAACTATTTTTATCAGGGTAATCTAAATGTTTTTTATTCTAATCGTAATTTTAATGTTCTTTCAAGTGATGAATTATACTATCAGAGTTATTACTCTGATAATTCTGATTACTGTAACAATCACTATAATTTTTATAATCCTTATTTTTTAAGAAATACTACACCCCTCTCTCCTCCTTCTTTTTCTACAGATAGACCAATACAAGCCAGATGACAACATAGTCAGGTAGCAAGCGAACAACGTTATAGTCAAGATATCATTTATTGTTTAAAATATTTTTTTTCATACATTCAGTATGAGAAATCGCGCAGTTATTTTTTTCTAAAGGAATTACTGACAGATAATCTTTCTTTATGTTTCCAACTGTTTGGTCTGCTCTGATGAATTCAGAATATTTGATGATTTTAGTTTAACAAGATAAAATTTTTGCTTTGGGAAGAAATTGAGCTAATTTGTAGTATGACTAAAATTAAATTTAATTTTCAATCTTTTGAAATCAAAAGCATATCCCAGAAGAAAGACAAAAATGGAAAATAAACAATAGGATTAATTACTTTGAATTCATTATTGGGCAATTGGATTTTGATATCGTCGTCTTCATCTGCTTCGGAAGGAGTTTCTTTCTTTGTAGCATATTCATCTTTGTAGCCGACAGGCGGAGCAAAATCGACATTCATATCACATTCAATAATGGAGACGGCATTTGATGGTTTCAGTTCCAGAACCTTGAATTCGTATATTAAATCATTATAGGATATGGCTATTACATCATCAACCTGTTAATAAATTTTAGAAATTCATTTTACTGTTAAGCAAGCAAAATTTCTCAAGGCATTTTCAAGAACAGCTTTAGGATTTGAAATATCCAGGAATGAAGTGCTCTGGGGTTCGAATTTGGCAAAGGTAGCTACTGGTAGAGAAACATTTGTAACATTGACAACGGTTCCCTCTTCAATAAGTAAATTCTGAAGCATCCAATAAGGAACAAAAATCTTTCCTTCTTCGGCTACAAACTCTAACACACCGCAATGAGATGATCTGCCAGAATTTCGATTCGTTATTTTAAATAGCATTGGGTATTGGATATTTAATCGGGCTGAATATTTATGGACATTAAGAATTTACTTAGAACTTCAAGGGCAGAAGGTGGCATTATGACTAAAAATTGTTATAAGTTAAAAGTGTAATTACTCTTTCCTCCATTAGCTATCTCAGGACGGTCGGAATGAAAAGATGTAGAAAAACATTTGTAGGATGTCTTGAATGTTGTGTTGTCACTAGTGCCAAAAATAAACTAGCTAATTAGCAAAATACTTCTTACCATAGAAAGGCAAAATTTTCATAAATCCTTTAACATAAAACAATAATGCATTCGTAAACAAATTATTTTAAATTTACAACTTTGTAAAATGTGTGAGATTTAAAATCAAGTAATGAGCCACTAGTTTTTTCTCCTCAGTTCGCATCACTATTTTGCTTATTTCAAACTGCAAGATGCTGGATCTACCCCCAACTCAAGAAATAGATAACTCGATGGAGATATCCCAAAAGGATTCACAGAATTCGATGCGATTTCCTTCTCTTTTACCCCTTCGAGCAGAGTTTCCCGCTATTGAAATTAACAAAAACGAATTCACCTTTGGTCGTGCTGACTGTGACTACATATTCTCTGCTCCACAGTTTAATGAAAAAGTTCAATATGGTACCTTGAGCAAGGTTCATTTTAAAATCATTCGAGTAAGTAGGCTGACTTATTTAATTTTTTTAGGAAGCAAATAATCATGGATTTGTAACATTCCTCCAAGATTGTTCAAGCAATGGCACTTTTGTTAATGAAGTTCGTGTGGGCAAAGGTAAAAAGGTTCCTCTGAATAATAGCGATCGGATCTCTCTTTCAATAAAGACCTTTTGTTGTTTTGTATTTTCTGACGTGACCAAATCGTGTGATTATCCCATAGAGTTATCCTCAAGATACACAATAACCATGACCTTGGGCAGTGGAGCTTGCGGAGAAGTTAAATTGGTCTACTGCAAGGAAAACGACAAAAAGTTTGCTATGAAAATCATCTCAAAAAAGAACTTACCTTCCTGGAATGATAATTACCTGGAACTACCCGAAGTTCACATACTCAAACAGTTACGTCATCCTTGTATCATAAAACTTCACGATGTGATAAACAGTCAGACAGCACTTTATATTATTCTCGAATTGTAAGTCAGGTGGTATCCTTGTTTTTCTGTCAAAATTTTATTCCATTTTTTTCTATCATAGAGTCGAGGGCGGTGAACTTTACGATCGTCTAGTTAAGGACTCAACATCTGAGTATGAAGCTCGATTCCTATTCCTTCAGATGGTCTTGGCCATTAAATACCTTCATGACAAGGGAATATCACATCGTGATCTTAAGCCAGAGAACATCCTTCTAACAAAGAAGGAAGGACTGTGTCTTGTGAAAATTACTGATTTTGGCTTGTCGAAATTGGTCGACGGAACTTCCCTACTCAAGACGTTTTGTGGGACTCCGACCTATTTGGCTCCTGAAATCTTACGATCTGCCGGCATGGGAACTTATACTCACTCTGTTGATGTCTGGTCCCTGGGAGTAATCCTTTACATATGCCTAGTCGGATATCCTCCATTCACAGATGATCGTAAGGATATGGACTTGCGCGGCCAAATTCTCAATGGCTCTTTTGACTTTGATCCAAACTATTGGTCAGATATCTCGGATGAAGCAAAAGACCTTGTCAAGAGAATGCTTGTTGTAGATCCAAACCAGAGAATCACAATGAAGGAGGCCCTCAATCATCCCTGGCTCAACCATGAGGCCACGAAAGTTGACCTGGTTGCTCTCATGCAACGCGAAGCTGGTTTTGTTCCCAATGAGTTGGCGTCTTATGCAATCCTTCAGCCTGACTGTTTTCACCACGGTAACAATGAAACAATCAGTTCTCACGAGAACACAATGTGCTAAGATTTCTGTCTCTTCACCTTATTTGAAATTCTCTTCATGTCTTGTATATATTTCAAAATTTAATGAGCATATTAAACTGCGCAAACTTGAGACTCAATGCAATAACCCGATGAAAAATCTACATACCTTATTCTCAGTTGGAATTTTATTAGACCTACATGTATTTCTTTTATATATAACCCGAGAAAAAAATACTTGCAATAATAAAATCCTAATTTTTTGATACAGAATGAGTACAGTTTTCTTTCAAATGAGTGAAAAATTTGAGATAGCTATGTTAAAAGAGAGTTTATTTCTAGTAAATAATAAAATATAGAACAACGTGTAAAGTAGCATACAAAGAAAATTTGCTCAAACCCAATCCTTGGGCTTCAGGAGGACCTGCATAAGTTTATTCTGCTCCTTATTCTTGGTGTAATCATGGCAATAAACCCATTGGGCATATTTCGGTAGGGAAACAAGGATACTTTCGATTCGAGCATTAGGAGTAACAAAGCCAAACTTTGTACCTCTGTCATGGACCAAGTTGAATTCGACATACCTCCCCCTTCGAATGAGTTGCCATTCCCTCTGTTCTTCCGTGTAAGGGTCATTTCGATGTTTTATTGTCAGGGGAACGTAGGCTGGGATGATAGACTCTGCGCAACTTTTCACAAACTGGAATGCCTGTTCCTGGGAAGTACCGGTAAAATCATCGAAAAATATTCCACCAATCCCGCGTCTCTCGTTGTTTCTATGGGTATTTACAAAGTAATCATCACACTCCTTCTTGTATTCGATATAATACTTTTTGTCATGTCTATCACAGGCTTTCTTGATTTCCATATGAAAATGTTTGGCATCCTCCTCGTTGAGAATGTACGGCGTGAGATCAGCGCCACCTCCGAACCACCAAACCTTGTCTCCCTTATCGTTGATTTCAATCTCGAAATATCTAAAATTGAAATGAATGGTGGGAACCATTGGATTTAAAGGGTGTAGGACACAGCTAATTCCGACGACTTCTCCATTGTAGACTCTTTTGGCTTCTAGATTATTCAAATTCTTTTTGTTCATGTTTTTCAGCATTGCTCCAGTCGGTTTGAATGCCATCCTTGTAATGTTGATGCCTCCCTTTTCAATGAGATCTCCATCAGAAATGACACAGGTAATTCCACCGCCATGGTCATCAGACCTGCGCCATTTGTCTATGTAAAACTTAGATTTTCCATCAATTTTCTCGATCCATTTGCAGAGATCAGTTTGCAAGTGCATACAAACTGCTTCCATTTTATTTATATACTTGTTAATGTTATTGGGGTCCAGGTAAAAATCTGATTTAGCATAGACAGGATCACATTGCCAGTTATTTTTAGACAAATCAAACTCCTTTTTACATGAATTGGCAAGTTCTTTGAGATTCTGGGTATTTTCATTCAAGCCAATGTAAACTAATGCAATGCTATTCAATAAAAAACAGGTACATTACCATCTTTGCGGCAATTTGGCTCCGAGTTTGAAAACATTATTGAACATGAATTTTTTTCGAAATGGTTGAAAGAAATTAAAGAAAAACCGAAAAAATAGGTGAACAAAAAAAACAAAATCAATTTCTCGCACAAAATCGAAATATAAAATTTCAATTGAATTGATTGTTAAATGATTTAACTTAAATCTAATAATAAATTAAATGAATTATACAATGTATAATATGTATGTATATAATATATGTGATTTTTAGAGGCAGATGAAAATAGATTTTTAACAAAAATACCATAAGTCTGAGGATTCATTCAATAGTTCAAGGTGCAATTCATCGAAAAATCTTGATTCCATCTCAGAATATCAATTGTAAATCTTGTGATTTTCCATTTTCATCTGAATTTTTAATTAAAATTTTTAAGGGAGTAATAAAGAAGCTAAACCAGATCGATCTCATCGAATTCACCTCTAAATTTTGTATCTCAATATTAGACATTTAAAATAATGTACTTACTCACAAGTAAATTGAACGTAAATTATGTTATAAACTATATTGAAAAATATTAATGATTTTAACTCTATTACCAAGATCATACAAATTTCTGTCAATTTATTAACAATTGAAAAATTAATTTTTTTCATTCAATTAAAAGTGCATGTTATCTTCATTCTATAGATGATGATTTTTAGTGTAAATATATATGTAGTATAAATCTTCCCTCGAAAATATGAATGCTACGTATTTAGTTTTAAATCTCTCAATAGGGAAAGCCATAAAACTCCCCATATAAAATTACAATGATAACAATACAATAAACAATCAAATGTACTTCTACCAAGAAAAAAAATCCATGTAAACATCTCCAAAGTTGTAAATTTATATTTTGTATTTGGTAAAAGAGGGTTTTTGATTATAATAATAATAATTATTATTTTTCCCAAAATCATGTCAATCGATTCGTTCTTATTTCTTTTATTTTGGCCAAAAAATCTCAAAAATTTTAACTATCAAGGTATTGAACTTGATTCGTGTATAAGGACTATGTAAAAATAAAAGTTTATTAAATTCTAGTAGAATTCATTGGCCTCATCTGAAGTTGTTCTGCATGAATATTGGAAAAGTCTCATAGTTCATCAATTGATAAATTTGTTGCGCTCTCATTTTCAAGATGCTCTTACGAGGTTAACCCTTTCGTGAGATTCACCAATTCGATAGAGCCATTATTCAAAGTCGGAAATTCTCAGGTATTACTCAGGTCTAAACAATTTCACATCTATCTATTTTATAATTTAGGCTAAACAAACCTCAAATATCCCAAAAAGTTAAATTTAGTTTTATCTACTTGTTGGTAGATTGGTTTTCTTACCGTCTCGATAAGGTTAAGGTTTATCCGATCATTATGAAATTCATACAGGATAAAATTATGAGAAAACAAAAATTTAGAAGATCAATTATTAAGTGTAGGGTACCAGTTCTGATCTCGAATTTCAAAAAAGTTTAAGAGTGTCATTGTGTCAGGAATGTTGATTACAAAATCGGATTATTTGTTAATTTATGTTATTTTTACGAATAACCCGAATAGTCCTAGAGAATTTCTTTTCATAACTCTCATTTTGTATTTGATACGAATCTAAAACTAGCTTAACACATACTTTAGGCGGCCTTCAGAGGTCCTTACTTGCTAAAATTATGCACCCGCGTGGAAATTTTTTTTCCGTCTCAGGTTTCACTTCGTTGGTGTGTAATGACAAGCCTCCACATGGGGTCAAGAGTCTTGTTGATCACCCTGAACCCGGATCATCGATAAAAAAGTGGGTCATTTTTTGATAGAACTCAGGTGAGTGCAGATTTATATTCTATGGGTTTGATTTAATATTTGAAATACTATGTATGAAAACTATTCGCCTACTATCTACTATGGGTTCTTAGATATTCATCTGACTGAAAAAATACGCAGGAATCCTGAATTATAATTCAAGTATAATCTTTGGAAGTAATTGTATCAAGAATCGAGAATCAATTACAGTGCAATAATAATACAGGGAATATATAGCTAATGGGAAATAAACTTTTTAAGCTTCATTTTTGTTTATCTGTCTGAAATTTAATTTTATTACAAACAATTTGTTCCTAAAAAAGTTTTTTTTAAGTTCTTATTCTCTTTCAAATCAATATTCGATTTTTCAATAATGAAATTAAGCTAGTTAACTCGAAGATGAGAGTTTTTTTATCGTGATACAGCAATGATAAAAGGGTCCAAATTTTCACATCGTAAAAATCTTTAATGATTAGATTATTTTTAACGAACATGTGATTCAAAAATTTCCGTCGAAATCCCACCTTTTTTGAAATTTGAGTTGAAAATGTTTGTGGTCATGTATTTACCTACATATTCTATCTGAATTATCTACTCGAATTATGCTTGAAACAAAACTCAAAGTTCAAAAAAGTAGGAAAAATATTAAACCTAGCTGACATGAAGATTAGAATTGAGTACAAAAATCTCAATACATTTTCCTCTGGAAAGTCAGGAAAAAATAATTTTTATCAATGAAATGAGCCAATAAGTTGGGGAAATTGGAAAAATTTCCGGAAAAATTCAGTCTGACCGAAATTAGGTTGTTTTCCGAATCTCGAAAATGCATGAAATTGCCACTTTTTCAACTTTCAAACCCAAAGTTTTTATTGATTACCAAGATTTAAGCAATTCGATACCGACATTTTGGATCATGATTAAACGAAGAATCCAAGTTTGGCCTTTAAAGAGGTCTCATTTCATTTTTTATGAAAATGTTAAATTCTCTTTTTCATATCAATTGGATTTATTTAAAATTCTGAGTCCTATCAATCTTAAACTGTTATCAATATTAACAAATAAATTTTACATGGAAAAATTCTACTCAATGATATTTTTCACTTTTCGGTGATTCCAGATTTGTGCTTCTTCATATTTTATTGAGAGTTTTATGAAAATTTAAAGAGGACCCGATTTTGTATGAATATGAAAATCTAATAAAAGTTTTATTGAAAATCCACTCACAGAGGTCAAAGAAAGAAGCTTTTATTGAGAAACCATACCCGTAGAATTTGATCTCTTGAGATAAAAAAGTCTGAATATGGTTATATTTTTCGAAAAATTTTTCCTAGACTAAAAGTTTATTTTTGAAGAAAATGCAAAATTCTTTATTAGCGTATTCTATATACTTAATTGATTAACATTTTTGCGGGTCTTTAAAAGGATTAAAAAAGATTTCAATTGCGTCACTTGTAAACACTAGCTCATGCTATCAACTTTTCGCGAAGCAAATTCAATACCTTGTTCACATAACAAGGTCAGAAATGTAAATTCTAAACCATCGCCATCAAACGATAAATGGTGAACATCTTTATGCGCTTGATACCATTTTTTTCTGTAGTTTATTTATTTGTGTGTATCTTAGGATGAGAGTTTGACCTCAACAATACAACAATTCTGTATTTATCAAATACAACAACTATTTGTAGATTGTTGATTTTATCATCTGATTAATTCACGATCAATACAGGTCTATCTACAGGAATTGTTCCAATGTTCACTATGGTTTTTCTTACTTTAACTCGTACTAATCTTTTCATACGATTTTCATTCAATTCAAGCAGAGATTCATGCAACCAAAATTATCTCTGAAAATATATACAGTATCACAGTATTTCGGAAGCCTAACTTGAATCTCGACGAAAGGGGCATTCTCTGATTGTCACAATAGTTTTGTTGGATTTTGTAGAATTTCTTGATGGTTAAAATTGTCTGGCTTTTTACCAATTTTACAATTTTTCCCACACTCTAAAGTCTATGATGAAAAGTCTGGACGGGGGTGACTGAGCTTTTCGATTTTTTTTCAGAAATTCAATTTTGAAAAAAAATTCATGAATTCCAAACAAAATCATGAATAGTATTCATTGAATACAAGAGTTGAACTAATCAGTAGAACATTAAGCCCCTCTTGTTTTGCAGTAATTTATTAGAATGACATAATCTATTTTATAATTCACGCTAAAAAAATCTCAAAAATACCAAAAAGTCTCAAAGACTTATCTAAACTTGGATGTGATAACCAATAATAATAAGATGATTGGTTTTCATCTACTTATTAGTAGATGGTAAATTCAATAGAAAATCGACTTTCTCAGATGGGGTCAAAGGAATCCTAATTAAATAGAATTCCCATTAGAATCTCTCTTAAAACAATTTGGTTTTCTTATCGTCTCAATAGGGTTAACATCAATGACATGAGTCCCTTGCGATAATAAAATAATAAAAAGACCAACACGATTCCTAGTAAACTTGGAGAAAAATGAGGGGGCGCAACTGTTCTCTATTTTTGAAGAAGAAGAAGAAGAATACTAAGAACCAAGATAAAATGATACGATTCGATTTAAGGCCTCACTTTTGATCAAAGATGTAAAGTTGAAGAAAAGACAGGTAGGGTAAAATTCTAAAATCTAAAAATATGATATTAGATCTGCCTCTTGACAAGATTAGTTTACTGGTTTGTATGGTCTTGCATTATGAAAATCTGAATAAATTGGAAACTATTTACCCCTTTCAATACGATAGCTAAACGAAAAACGTTTCAAGTTTGATTCTCAGAATTACTTAAAATGCGAACATGGAAAAAATTTTAAAATGTGCAGGATTTTGTTCTGATTCAAAGTCTGACCAGAAAATTTGATAAATGCGTGTAACTTTTCAAGCCCATGCTTAACCCCATTCCTAGATTAAAAAAACCATAGATTCTGACCAAGTCTAGGATAATTTCATAATTCTGCTCTATTTTCAAATCCATATTTATATCACACTATTGAACAAGATGGATAGCTGGTCATTTTGAAATTATTAAAATTACCTGATATCTATTCCGGGACACATATATACAGTAGTATTCCCACACAGTAAGGAAACAAAAGTTATTTTTAAAAAAATTAAAAGTTATTCCAGCTTTCATTAACATGGACCTATTACCTTCTCATTCTTCACTAAATCTTTAGTTTATATTGTAACAGAAGACAAACCACTGGAGATGACTTAGTCAGGAGGCAGGCAAATGAATTATAATTCGCTTTTTAGCCAAGGAAAAATCATTAGTGAAAGAATTTTCATTCAAAAGCTCTTACAGTTTAGTTTCTTGGAGAGCCATGTTGGCAGGAAACATGCTTAAGATCACGTTTACATGTTGGAAGAAAAACAAACTTCTCAGATGACGAGGAAAAAGATTACACTTTTCTTCTAATTACTATTACTATTATTCTTGTTAGTGGAATTTCGGAAAAACGTGTCGATAGCGATGAGAAATCTTCTCGTGTTCAGAGTGCATGACATGTGTTCTAACACAATACCTACCCAGGTTTATTTCTACCATAGTCTCTCTCATTAGAGAAAACTATCTTGTAACAAATTATACTTTCTTTCTAATTTGTTCATTTCCAATTACTCTGATTAAAATTTTATAGATTTTGCACGATGATGGGCTGATTCTCGAAATTCGATTCAGCATATTTGATTTCCATGTCTAATCGTGATCCTAAAGGTTAAATTAGAGAACAGTTGTCCCCTCTTATTTCTCTCTAAGTTAACTTTGAATCGTGTTGGTCTTTTTATTATCGATGACATGAAAACTCATCGCAAGGGATTCGTTTTCATTTCATCGATGTTAAAAGAAGCCCTTAGTCTCTTTGTCATTCAGAAAAATTACTGGAAAACAAAAGAGGGGCAAATGTTCTATAGATAAGCCATCCTAAAAATCACATTGAAATCAGCAAAATTTTTCAAACAAGTTCAAAAAAATGGGAATTTGACTACCTCAAGATTACGAATTTGTCATGATTCCCTCAAAGATTGCTTTTTTCAAAAAATTTATTCTTCTTGAGAAGAATGGGTTTCATGATCCAGATTCCAAAAAATCTTGATCAGACTCGAATTTTTGACGGAAAAATTGAGAATTTTGTAAAAACCGTAAATTCCCATCTTCATATTAACTAGCTTTACATTTTTGTTAGATATTTTCGAGCGATAACTCAAAGTGATATGAAATTATCTTACTTATTAATAATAATAAGTTAATTAATAAGTTATTATTAATGAAATATTTCGCTTATTAATAGAGCTAGATTAATGGAAAAAGGTTTAGAGCATAGTGATATTAGCCAAAATACAAATTTTATTGTGAAGTTCAAGCCCTATTTGGCGCTTCAGAATACATGAGGTTCTAAAAATATTTTTGAAAATTAATGGTCGTACTCATGAGTAATCAACTAAAAATATTTCGATCGATTATTTTTCGGATAATACATTTTCTAGGAAGTTTAGTGTAGTAGACGAAATTCACCGAAATTACAAAAGTCACCTGTTGATATGATAAAAAATTAATCTCCGAGTATTTTAACATCATCCCAACAAATTTCGATCTAAAATATCTTTTTATGTTTCTGGAACAAAAATTCTAAAACTTGACTAAAAGAAATACAGTGTTAATCCAAGTTAAAACGCTATTTTATAATTTTAATTTTTCAGAAGTCGTCAATTTAACTCTAGTAAGACGACAAGGAAACCTTTCTAAAAGAGATTCTAATGAGAATTCTATTTTCTAATGAATTTTCCATCTACTAACAAGTAGATGAAAAAAAATATAGGGTGAATCTCATGCATGATTCCTCGTAAGATATACAAGTTTCATTGAAAATGAAAAGAGTTTAATGCAACTTGTCTCTTTTGTATTCATAACACATTCTCAACTCTCTTGAGAACAACCATGTTGATGACTACATATGAAAAACATTAATACAGTTGTTACAATTTTGTTCATCTACACACAATGAAAAGAAGTGTAAATGTATCTGACAGGGATACTCTTATATACTCCTCCCTCCAGACAGACTAATAATACATGTACCGTCTTGTATTTTGTACACTTTCTTCTTACTCAGAGAGATAGAAGATACACTCCGTGAAATGAATAAAATAAACGTACTACCTCTAGGTATAGTGAGGTTCTTTAATCTTTTGTTTACGTGCTGGCTGTCTTAATAACTTAACTTCTTTATGAGTCATCTCATATTTTGTACTATTACTACCATATATATCTATATGAGGTATATTTGATGTGTGTATCCATGTGTTCATCAATGTACATTGTACTGTAAGAAAAATTTACAAGTACACTTTAACACTTCTTCTTCTTCTACTACTATACCTGACATGGATTTTCTTATTTCCAAGTGTGTGTTTCAGTAACACTGTTACTTTTGGACTATTTCTCTATAAGTCATGATTAAATTATAGCCATAAGATGGATTCAACCATCTACATGTAATGTAATCAAGTTTATTATTTTCAAGTCTTGAAATGAGTCATCATTAAGAGTCTGATCTTTTATTGATATTGAGAGAGCGAGGAAAAATACATATACTGTACTTGATTGTATGCATCCATTAAAA
This sequence comes from Gyrodactylus bullatarudis, assembly GCA_012064415.1. Classification (NCBI taxonomy): domain Eukaryota; kingdom Metazoa; phylum Platyhelminthes; class Monogenea; order Gyrodactylidea; family Gyrodactylidae; genus Gyrodactylus; species Gyrodactylus bullatarudis. The sequence continues at coordinate 65,736 of SSNU01000079.1, read as the reverse complement.
AAATGAGGGCATATTGTATTACTTTAATATGATTGGACGAGAATGAACAACCAATCAGAATGGAGTAAATCAAAATTCTAATTTTATTATTATTGTATTCATTCAACTTATCATTTTCCATCGTCATGATAGTGGAACGTTACCACTGCCGTCAAAATAAGCAACATAATTAAGGATTTCTATACCAACTCTTCTTACTCCCTGTATGAATTATGAATAAGAAGTTATCCTCCTTGTCATGAAATGAATAGCTCTCTCAGAAATCAATTTGTTTTGCCAAATCAGTATGTAGCTCCGATTGTATTCGAAGAAAACTTTAGTCTCTACGATGAACAAAGTGGTCGTGACTCCTCTGGCATTGATTACACAGTCAAGAGTGAATACCCTCAGATCTCATGGATTAGCGATAATGTCGGACAGGCAGAGTATCTGAAGAGATGGTCAATCAATAACTTGGTTCAGTTTGAGACTTGTAAGCAAATCAATGGACTTACTATAGATCATCCGTCACTCTTGGTCAAAGTTGAATGTCGAAAGCCTGGCTGTCGATGTGTCCTCAAGAATGAGCCAGCTTTGGCTATGAAAATTGTCCCAGGTGTTAACTTAATTCAAGGCGATACACTACAAAATGCAAACTCTTCATCTAATTCTGTACACGAAGACTTTCAGATTTCATCTAAGCCAAAGTCATGCTGGTTTGATATGCGAAGTTCTAGTCAGATGAGCATTTCTAGTGCCGCCAGTGAGCGCTATTCCAGTTCAACAAGTCAATCTTCTTCATCTTTTGTGATAACCTCTTGTTGTCCAGCATGGTTTGAGCTCATTAAACGAACACCGAATGGTCCAGTTGACTATGGTCCTCAAGTTGGAGCTCCTCTCCCGGTCTGGACTAGTGGAAAAGCTCTTTGGAAAGCAAAGGCTGGCCTTGTTCTCGTCCGCAAGAATGTTAAATATTATTCTAGTTTTTCGAATTCCTTCCTTGAAACAATTCCAAATATTAATGTGAACCAATTGCATAGTCAACAAGTTATTGCTATCAACTCTGAGAATGTTTCCACCTTAAAGACTGGCACGGTTCTCATAATTCTCGGGATGAAGGTTTGCCAGTTTATGACCGTCTGCTCCAGCTCTACAGGCTCTTTACGTGCAAAGGGAAAACTTAAATCTGTGAATATGCTCCAGTGCGGAATTGTCGGGTACAAGTCACTCTCAAAGATACCTGGATATTGTGAGAAACTATTGCCAAAGGAGTTACCCTTTGTTTACTTGCCACTTGATGATAATAGTGGAGCATTTTCCCCGATAGCCATACCTTCGCTACTTCGGGGTCAAATTAGAGTACCCAACGGTGTTGATGCCTGGTCCAATGGTGGATTACACAGTATACTTTCCCTCCTCTCAAACTATCGAATGCCAATCTATGTTAAACCGGTGTTTGGCAAAAACCTCTCTGATTGGCTCAACAACTCACAATGCGGAGAGGACACTCAGAAGAAAATTACCAAGGGGAAAAAGTCTGATCAGAATATTGTTAAGTTATCCTCGTGTTATTACGGAACTTTGATATTCCTTGAGCCCCTGTTGGCCCCGGAGAATTCCTTGCCCAATGTTGATTATCAAAATCCATCGCAACAAAGTCGATTCTTTGTTGTTACCAGTAAAATGTTGAATAATCACACTTTTCTCGTGGCCGATTCGCATTCTAGGAAAAATTACAATTACAACTTGAAAATGCACGCCCATCGAGTAGCTCAATTCCTATCTGCTTGCCATCCAGTCTATGGGTTGAATTATTTATTCAAATATTTGGAGAATAATTCAAACTTTTGCAATATTGGACCTCCAAATGAGGCATTGACACGGACATTGGGCCCACCGATTTACTATCCCAGTACTTTATCCTCAGTTTATTCCATTGCTGCCATGACCAGCATACAAAGTGGCAATTTGGACATTGAATCTGATGAAGTTGACTATTCAAGAAAGTCATCTGAAGGCTCTAATATTTCCTCGGGGATTGGCTCTTTGGCCGGTCTAAATTCATCCTCTGATTCTGGAAGTAACAACGAAATTCTCAACGAGATTGAAGAAATCTATCTCTATGTAAGAACTGGGAGACTACCCGATAAGAAGGCTTATAGGAAGCTCCAAAATCAGTCGAGTGCCGGTCAGAAAAAGATTTTTGTCGTCCAAAATCCAATGCCAGATATGGGCCAAGAATTTTACCAAGCTACAAATCATCAACAAAATCATCAGATCCATAATCGACAGAGGTCCGCAGAAGCATCGAAGGGACCTCTTCCGGATATGATAAGCCAGATGATTCTCTCTGATAATATTTTCAAAAACTTTGCCAAATTCTCCTTTTCCAAGGATCCCATGAATAGGTCTCCCCAAAAGATTATCGAGACTGGAAATACATTTCATCGTTCTATTAGTCATATAAGTCAGCCGAAAAGTCCCCTGGTCAGATTCTCTTATAAAAACGGAAGTTTCTCTCAACCCTCAAATAGTCCTCAGATACAACCTAGCCAAAATCGTTCCATAATCTATCCCTGTTCGTCTTCTAACCAGGAGATGAGACCACAATTTGGAAATTCTAGTCAATCCATTATGATCCCCGATCAGACTTTTCACACAACGAATCAACATTTAATTGATCCAAATACGTTTAGTCAATACCAGCATCAGATAATTCCCATTTCGAATTCGCTAATCGTTGAAAATCAAGGGTGTCTTATGTCACCCGGGCGTAAATCAGCGAATGATCGCATGTTGAGTAAGAACGCAAACAGTTCAATGGGGTCATCCTTATGCTCACTTCCCGAGTTATCACATAACAATAACATGTCCATTAATAATAAGAATCTCAATTCTCTATGCGTGATCAACGAGTTTGGCGAAATGCAACCTGTCAGTGCCTATCAATTAGCTGTTGAAAATCAAACCTCATCATGTCAACCCATCTCAGCCAATGGCGAACAGCATCTAGTAAATACATCAAACACAGATGGTATGATTTGGATGAAGCGCTCCAACCACCCTTCAGAATTTGACGAGCCGAATTCGTTTTGCCTTTCAAATCTATCCTTGGTCTGCAATCAAAACTCTTACCATCAGATGACTGTATCATCACCTCTTATTCAACATCAGATGCTCGTCAAGACACAGAATAAGTTTATTGAAAGAACTAATTCAAGTCCTGATACCGGGTTGGGTGGTGAGAACTCGTGTTATTATCCCCAGGGTCAACAGCATCATATGCCACACAATGTTGGATGTAACATGATATGGACGCAGCCAAATTTCATTGCCAGTAAATCCCCTTGACCCAACTAACTATTGTTATCATATTTGAAAATAACTCATTCAAATTGCCTAAAATTTTCCCGCCCCTACCGCCACAAAAGCCAAATATGTCTTTCTGATGATTAAATAAAATAAATTGTTAGTGTATAAAATTGATTTCTCAATTAAATCTTTAATAACGATTCGCTATGAGAACGTAATCTACATGCAGAGATAAATTTAACCTATGAGAAATCAGATTAGGATCTGATAGTTAGTATATGAAAAATGAAATAAACTTTTAAACATTAGAAGCACTTTGTACGACTACGACACGTGTCCAATGATAAAATTTCATTTCGTTTTTCTCTCCAACTCCACTACAAATATAGTAACATGAATGAAATGTCATAAAAAATACAAATGAAAATTTAGGATACAAATTTCATTCACATACATACACAGTGTATTACACACACTTTTAATCGATAAATATTTTTATTGTTTTTTCGTGTCCAGTTTTGTGGCTCTCCGTCCACCACCATCCTGCTTCTCTCCTGTATGTTTGTGCCCTTTTATTCCTTATATAATTAGTAGTGTATATTATTAATGAAACTTCCATGTCACAAGGGGATGATGAATCACGGTTGTAGGGCATGGAGAAAATTATTCCACGTCACATATTTTATCATCAGAAAGGAATATAGGGACTTATCGATTCATCTTTTCAGTGTATCTCCATGCATATTCCATCAACAGAATGAAGGTCATGATGATACAAAATTGTTGATTTATTTTTCCCCTCATTGACCTAGAAAATCTTTAATACGCTCGTCATTTCCTTAGCCGTAACCATGATGTATGTGAGAGATGTTTTTTCACAATCGAATTAATTAAGAAATTCACAAGCTGCTGACCTTAGGATCTACTCAGACATTCTTTCGCTGAAATAATTATAATTATTGTTCTTTTCGTTCATCTTATGAATTAGATTAAATACTAGCGAATACGTTCGAAAATTGCATAAAATCCATCACAATCAAAAAGAAAACAGGCTATATAATCAAAAGTTTGTTTTATTTTATGATCAAAATCTACCTTATCGCTTGCAAGTGAATTCACTTTTTCGAGGTCTTTATCGATATTAAATGAAAAAAAGAAATGAGAACCAGAGAATATCTTTCATGACTAGCATTCAATCTTTAGATATTGAAGATTTAATGTGAGAGCGGGGTTGAAATTCGCCGCCATTTTCAAGAGACTCTTGATGGATGAATCTACTCATTGATTTCATGCATTAAAAATATACCTTGTTCTGAATTAGCTATTCAGCTACTATGGACATTAGAAAATATTTTTTTCCCGAACAACTTTCTGGGCCATTTGCTAATTTGGACGCTTTTACACAGAAAGAAAATTTTCATAGATTGAATTCAAAAATATTGTTGTTCTGATACTCATAAATCCCATTTTCTCAAAATTCTTTAAAACGTATTAAAATAAAAACAAAAAGGATGAGTATATGGATTTTAATTAACTATCAGGATAATTCCCATGCGAAAAAGTTATAGAGATTACTTAAAAAAGTGAATTCTAACAGACGAAAATCTACAGGAAGACAAATGCTCCTTCACAGTTTTTACCCTTTTATAGCTTCTCCCACAAAGAACATAAGAAAAGCATAGTGAGAAATGAATTCTTGAACATTGAAAGACTAGTCTCGGCAGAATACGCGAAGGAAGAGAGATGCAAACTGAAATCGCTGTTGATGAGGGATAGTTACCCGGAGGCTTTCATTGACAAACATGCCCATACTAAACCCAAACACAACGAAGCGGACGATGGAGACGATGAACCCATTTACCTAAAACTACCTTTTAAAGGTGACACATCCAAGTCAATATTGAGTAACAAACTGACTCAAATCACGAAGCAGACGTTCCCAGGCAGAAAGCTTCGAATCATACAGAGAACGACAAAACTTCTAAATGGACA
>SSNU01000079.1:0-57935 GCA_012064415.1 Gyrodactylus bullatarudis | reverse complement strand
CAAGTCACCTTTAACTTCCCCCATGACCAGAGTCATGTAATTCAGAAGTCTTGTTTTTATCATCCCTTGAAATTCATCTCTTGTTAAATAAACACAAATTAAGGGGGCCTATTTTTCATAGTAAATAACATCTATTTTCAGTGGACCAAAGGGGGCCGCAATAACAATATACATGAGAAAAGAAAATGCTTTTTTATCAGAACATTGTTTTTTCAAGATCTTTTTTCAAGCTAACACCATGAAGGGGTTCGATAGATAAGCAGAAATTTCCACTAAAATGTAAATATTTTTAGGATGGGGAGGGAACAAGAAATGACACCAATGTGAATGTTATTCACAACTCAATAAACATGTAAATGATCAATATATTGTACATTATCTAAAAATAGTTCTATTGACATAGTACGACTCTTATAGTCCAATCAAATTGCTCGAACCTCTAATAAGTATCTTAACTCTTGATTCATTTTTCAATCATGAAATACACAAATGAACAAAAGCTAGCTATTGTTGAAGAGTTTGAAAACTCGATACATGGGGCAAAGTACTTTAGTACTCGATATAAAGTTACGATTTCAACAATAAAAATTTGGGTTAGGGTTGGTGTAATGCTGTTGGTGATAGAAGAAGACTTTGGGTTATTGGGAAATCTGACAATCCCAGATGTCTACGGAATAGGCTAGATCTGAGAAGACGGATCAAATATCAAAGAGACGCTAATAGATCGGCATGGATGACAGAAACACTTATCACTGAGCACCTCAAGGCATGGGATCGGTCCCTTTCAAGAAAGAGACTGCTAAGCCAAAGAAAAATAATATTATTCCTTGATCAATGTGCAGCCCATAGCACACATGTAAAATTACAGCCTCAACTACGCAACATTAAAGTATATTAATTTTTTTATCTATAATTCGAAATCAATGTCACTAACTTAAATTTTCACAGCTTGTATACCTACCCAAAAATTCAACTTCAGTGTTGCAACCAATTGATGCTGGCATAGTGAGGAAATTCAAGGCCCAGTATAACAGAAGCTTGAATGAAACTAGAAGAAGCATGATCGGGGACGTTCCAGATTTGACCCGGAACATGAATCTCGCGGATGCTCTCGAAAAGGCTTATGATATTTGGGAAAATTTCGGAACTGAAACAATAGTTAAATGTTGGGAACATACCAAACTCATCCCTACATATCGCAATCAGGACGAAGAAATGAGAAGAACATGTGGAGAAGAATTACGCCTGGCCAGAAATTATTTGATAAATGATAAAGAAATGGATCAGCAGCTCTGATAAATCGTCTAGAATTTACAAATCAGTTCATCGACAATGAAAATGATATCTTTGATTTTGATGAATAAAAAAGCATTTTCTTTTCTCATGTATATTGTTATTGCGGCCCCCTTTGGTCCACTGAAAATAGATGTTATTTACTATGAAAAATAGGCCCCCTTAATTTGTGTTTATTTAACAAGAGATGAATTTCAAGGGATGATAAAAACAAGACTTCTGAATTACATGACTCTGGTCATGGGGGAAGTTAAAGGTGACTTGCAGGCATTTTAATGCATTTTTTCAATTTAATCGTGTTTTTCTATTCCTTCTCAGGTGTCACAAGTAGACGAATTTAACATTAATAATGTATTGTATTTTCTACTAAATCATTACTTCATTATTTCATGTACATTATTTCAGGATACAATAAACCTAGGCATACATACTCATATATCATACATATTAGACCAATCAGAATACAAGATTATCTTCAACAGAGGTTCCAAAAAGGTATATAACAAAATGCGATTCAAAAAATAATTCATAGCATCAACGAATCGGAGCTTTTACCTGTATTTTTTTTTAAATATTTGAACGAATTTTTTACTGCTAACTAATCTTACGGAAGTAAAATGAAATAATCCTTGTCTTTTGCAGATTATTTCTATAATTCTATAAAAAACACAAATTCGAATATTTCTCGAAATCTACAGGCTAAATGCAGCGAGGTTAGTTTTTTCATATCGATGGGTGATTTGAGAAATTTTGCAAAATTTCGTTCAAGTCTAAGAATTATAATAAGCTTCTTTCTTCAATCTTTAGAGGATTAGGGTCTTCAAGACAGACAGCAAGCAGTTAGGGCATGAGTAATACTCAATGAGTACATGAAACAGTAAACGGATAAATTATTCTTCAACACAATCTAAGCAATGATTTAAAGTTTCCTTCCACTAATTCGTCCTCAAATCTAACTATTGATTGAAATCTACACAGAATATTGAATAAAATACACAACCATTCATCTTAATCGCTAGTGGGAGACCATTCTTCATTTGGAATATATGTTGATTATAAAACACAAAGATACAAATTTTTATTTGGAATTTGTTCAATAAAAGAAATGAAATAGAAATTATTTGGAATGATATGGTAAGTTTTTAAATTTCGATTTGGCGCCAAAATCCCATTTTTTCCAACTTTGAAATAAGAGGTTGGTAAAAAAAATTTCATTAGGTTTAGAATTAGACAATAAAGCCGTATAATTCCATTAGTTTTTTTGGCAGATCCACCATCAAGAACTATCAAAGTTTAACAAAATGGGATTTTGGGATAAATTTAAAAAATGACCACATCATGTCTATAAGTAATATTTTTATCTTCAAACAGTAAATGCAGGGATCATATTTGAATTTCCATCTCGATGTCGATTTGCTTTAGCTCTATACTGCCTACTGAATTAAAAATCTTATACAAGTATATATTTTTGAAAAATAAAGATTCTTCAAAGAACATTGAAAGAAGCAAATTTGTACATGATATACGTACGCAAAGATCTTAAATTTGAACTATTATTATTAATATTATCAACTTAGTTTTTCCTTCTTTAATCTAGATCGAAAAAATATATATTGATACTTTGATGAAGTATGGGAAACTGGAACTGTATTTCTCTTCCCATGTTGTTGAACATCAAAACAACATATATGTTACCGTGAATCGTACGAATCCCTGCCCAATTCAGTGATTCTTACGAATCCCTGCTTTCACACGATTCACGATAACATATACACTTGATATGTAAGATACATAATTATGAAAAGTGTATTACAGTTTATTTTCTGAGATAATTGTAAAAAGCTCTGGTGATATTTCTTATTTACTTATAACGTACTTGGCTATATATAGATTGTTAGTATATATTTATCTGAGAGAGAGAAAGAGACTTATCCCCCAAACCAAAAGCAATGTTTTTTATGAAGAGGAAACCATAAAAAATACTTTATTATTTAAATGTACAATGTACATACATACTATGTATTTGGGAATAGAGAATATTAACATTTAAATGACCTTAGTTCATTACTCTAGATAAATTGTGATTATAAAGTACAGCACTAGTAAGGAATAATGATGATAAGGGATCACTAGCTAGTGAATACAGTGCAAACTTGGTAAATGAAACAAGGGGGTTTCCTTAACCCTTCATGTCCCATTGTTCCACCAGTGGAGCACAACTCTTTCTCGAGCGATAATTTTAACTGAAAGATACCTAAAACACTTTGTTTACCTCTCATTAGAAAGGAAATTTATTGAGCTACAAAATCATAAAGATAGCTTTTCCCTGCTGCTAACCAGAGTTATTTGAAGAAGGATGAATTTTTTATAAATGTTGTCAAAAATTTTAAAAATATTTAGTAGACAGATAAAATTTACCTTTATCTCGAAAATCGCAGCGGAATTATTAGAAGAATGACTTACAAAAAGTGGTTTTCAGAAATTTTACAACAAAGATAAATACACGCGCCAAATTCAAATTTCACTTTTTGATACATTTTTTACTCGACTACCTAAGCGTAAATTTTGAGAAAAAAAGCTTGAAATTTTGATGCATAAAAATAAATGAAGAATCAGAATATCTATGAACCGCAGTACGTTTGAAATTTCATCTATATCTAATATTTAGAAGGTTTTTTTGAAAACCTATTTGCTGAGGTTTTAGAAAAAAATAAATTAACTTTCTATCGTAAAATAATAGTCATGGTGTAGAGGATAACTGGGTTTAAAGCCAAAAAAGCCTATTTTAACCTCTATTATCTTTGTAATGATAAGTAGGCTTACAAAAAGGAATTCAGATTCAGAATTTTCTCATTTGTGTGATGAAAAAAAATAATTTGGGACATGAAAGTTGATAGTTGATATGACGTTTGGGGAACCAAAGGAACCTTCATAATTTTTGGGAGATGTTGAATTTTCTAAATTTCATTAAAAGTCACCATATTTTCCCTTGAACAGATATTTTTGAGATTGTCAAGAGAGAAAATTGCTTTCCTTCTCAAGGAATTTTTTTCAACTCAATAACAAGTGTGGACCAAATGTTTTATACTTTATTTGAATTCTCCTGGAGAGCCCAATCAGATTCTAGATATCGATAATTTGCAAAATCTATCTCTCTTTTAGGTGGACAGTTATTGATAACGGATGAAAAATTCGGAAATTCAATCACTCACATAAATCCTTCTCATGAGGCTTTAATAAAGCCGCTTTATCTTATTTTTGAGTGTTTCACGAAACATTTTTTCGCCAACTACCTGACTATGTTGTCATCTGGCTTGTATTGGTCTATCTGTAGAAAAAGAAGGAGGAGAGAGGGGTGTAGTATTTCTTAAAAAATAAGGATTATAAAAATTATAGTGATTGTTACAGTAATCAGAATTATTAGAGTAATAAATCTGATAATATAATTCATCACTTAAAGGGAAATTAAAATTACGATTAGAATAAAAATCATTTAGATTACCCTGATAGAAATTAAAAAAATTCTTTCATCAAGGTATCAAAATATTGGTAACTGATTCAGAATGTACACTTTTACTAATTTTAAAAAATTGAAAAAAATTTCGTACTCTTCTTTTGGTGTGAGATTTTTCAAAAAACCTAGGATATTTAAAACCTTAAGAAGCTCTCTTTTTCTTTTATTTAGTCTAATTCTTTTGCCTAGAAACTATAATTAAGGTTGAGTTCATGTTGAATTCCTTCATGTTCGTTGAATTGAATTTACTGAACGGTTTTCATGTTTATTTCAGATGACCAACGTCTTAGTGTTTTCTTCATAATCAATTGTTTTGCAAGTTATGACAACGTGTATATGGGGGAAAAAATAATTTTAATAATTTTTGTTCCATGATGGAATCTAATAAAATCTTGAATAAATATCAGTAAAAGTAGACTTGATCGGAACATAAAAAACCTTTTTCTGTAGTGAGATAGTTAAGCACCTTCTTCAGTGGATTGAAGAGAGTTCAGGTTACAAGTGTCTCATCCCACTGAGGAAGCCTCTTCAAGAAGGTACTTGACTATCTCGCAGTACCAAAACGTCTGGAAGAGGCTTTGGGAAAAGGTTGGTTATATATTCTGATTAAATTTACTTGATATTGAAAAAATGTTACAATGTCCCAAAAGAAATTACGCATCTCATTACAACACGTGTATAGTGACGATTAAGGGAAGAAACAAAGAAGGATCAGATCTTGGAATATCCAGGATATTCATTTTCTCTTGAGAATTTCTCAATTTGAGACTCCTTTTTTTTCTTGGATTTTGAAATTGGACTATTCAAATGAGCATTGAATGAACTTATTGTCCTCACTAGATTCAAAGAGAAGAAAGTTTGCCATGATCATCCAATGGAATATAGAGCTCCTTCTTTTACACGTATAAGATCCCACACACCCCTTTCATATTAAACTACCCCTGATCATGGTACATAGATATTTTATTCATTTATTTGTATAGTTCTGTTTGGAAAAAAAAGAATGGAATTGGTATGTGAATTCGTTCAAAAAATAAAGAGTGAGGTCATATATTCCTACCCAGAGATGAATGATAGGTAGAGAGTTTATTTTCCAAAAAAATACATAAATTAACATTCAATTTTCATTGTTAATTAATCATTGGAGAGGAAAATGTTTGTATGTTTTTAATAATAATAGAAAACAAGTTAACCGATTAGGCAGAGTGTAAAACATACACATGTCAACCCTCCAATGCTTGTAACATATATATAATGTACGAGTGTTCCATTGATCTTGCTAGCATACAGAATTGAACCAATACAAAGAGACTATGAAAATGAATTCAATGAAAAAGTGGAAAAAATGAATCATTTAAAGGGAAATATGCCGCGTCAAGAGTGTGTATGAAGAGATTAAGGAATTTCACCTTATCTCTAAATCAAAGGCAGAGTTTATGCCTGAAAAAAATGGGGTGTGAAAAAGTTGATAAAATAACTCTAATTTGATAGCGTGTCCTCAGATCAATAGGAGATAGAAGAAGCCACAAATTAGCAACTCTTGCCAGTAATCTGATTTCAGTAAACTTTTATGTCTTATCAAATCTTTTTCAGTTTTTTTTTCATATTCATGATAATGTGAATTAGATTTTAACCCTTAAAATCCCAGATCATGGCTCACATTCAATCTTTTATGAAGACCCTGATTACATATTTGAATTCTACAGGTTTAATTACTCTTCAGCTATGAATCTCCTCTGTGGATATAATTTTTTTGAAAAAAATCAATATTTTTCTGAATAGGTATTATATAAGAATTGAGATCATTGCGTATTCCGGGAAATTAATAACACACTAGGATACTTATAGAAAGATTTTGCAATAGGATCTTGATCCAAACATTTTCTGGATCGAAATTTTGTGCTGATTTTAGATCTGTAATTATATTTTCTAAATTGTGTTTGGTTTTGGAGATAAATTGAAAAAACCGAATTTGAGAATTTTAAATTAAAATATAATCTCAAACAATTAAATTTTTATTAAAATAAAAAATTCAATTAACTAATTAGGCATCATTAGAATCAAAATTTTATTTCCTATCTAATGATACCTTGAGTGTCACGCAAAACAAAAAATTGCGCATTCCAGCTACGTTTTTTTTCGAAAATTTTGTGATTTTGGAGTTAATTTTCTCCATATATTTTAACTTTAAACGGTCATATCTTTCATGAAAAAGACCTTTTTAAATATTTTCTTCGACTTTCAAATAAAAATTTTATGCTCTTTCTGAAAAAGTTGGTTAGAATTTACAAAATCATTTCGTTCTTGTATATTTTTACCCCTTTTATACCACACTCAGTTATAGTCATTTTCCTATTTTATAGACTACTGAAGATTAATAAAGCTTCCATCGCTCGAATTAAGGTGGGAGATAGATCAAATTGAAGCTAATTTATTTGAGTATTAACTTTTTAAAACTTTCGGAGCTCTTGAATCTTGTCTAAGCCCAGCAATGCTCCAAGAAGTAACTTAAAATCGCTGTGAGATAAGGGAGTGTTTAATCTGAGAACTCTTTGCAAGTATTTTTAGAACTCAACAGACTTTTTATGTTTAGAATAGAAAAACGAAAAAATGCAAAAATGAATATGAAATGAAAAAATTCTTCAGCATGTCAATGACGCTTTTGATTAAAGAATTTCAGTTCGTCCAGATCTGAAGAATCCTTTTGAAGCCTTACTAAAATACTTTTTCAAATTTCGAACGTTCTCAAAATATAGACCTGTCATGAATTCAATTATTAGTCTGTGAATATCTTATGTTTTCTACTTCAGGTTGAATAGTTGTTTTCGGCTAAATTCTAAATTTAAACTTCACCCTAAGACGAGAAAGGTTAGCCTTATTTTCACATGACTTTAGCTTGGAATTCTCCGTCCTTAAGCAAATAGTAATTCTTTCTAATAATAATAATAAATGCTATCCTGGTAAACTTAATTCAGGTCAATTGGAAAGATAAGTTCTTGATGAATAATATATTTTCTATCCAGTCATTCCATCATACAATTACAATTTGGTCTCAATGTTTTTTCTAATGTCCTATTTTATGTAGAATAAAATCAATATTGTCAAGTATTCTCTTGGTGTACTTTTGCATATAACATTGTCTGGCTTTTTCTTGGATAGAGTTATGCAGAATATTTACTTTATCTGATCATCCACAAACGTTACATGATATGAAATGGATGACAGAGAAAGTAGTTTTATCATAGAAATAATTCCTAGAATTCTATAGAATTAAAAGAAATCTTCTATTAAAATTCGCCATTCTCGAATTTCAACGTAGATTTTCATAAATTCGAATGTAAGAAAATTCTAGTGACCTCCAAATAGAGATTTGAATAGTTCACATTTGTCTAAAAAAATTTCTTTGTCAGACATAAAGCTAGTTGATTATCAACTGTTGATATGAAGATGAGAATTTACTATTTTTACAAAAAACTCAATATTTTTTTGAATTCTAAAACTGAATGAGCTAAGTTGTTGATATTCAAAAAATATTCCGAAAAAAATTCAATCTGATAGTTAGATTCACAAGGATATAGTAATAACCAGTGACCACACTTAGCTAGTAGGTTTAATGTCTAAAAACAATGTAATTTCTACTTTGTGCTTATTCAAAAAAACCAGTGTGTAGGTGGTGTCAATACTGTGGTAGTGTTGAGTGATAGGAGACGAACGGGGGTTCTGGCCTAGTGGTTAGAAGCGTTGCCTCACAAGACCCGGGTTCGAATCCAGGCTATGGTGTACTGACGAGTCCTATTTAGGACGAAACGCTTATACATCTGCCACCGTGAGTTGAATATTATTTGACTCTCTTATGGAATTGACACTTGCTTATCCAAACTCTAACATCTAGGTGTGAGAAGACAATATCCATCAAGTTAGATTCACATGGATATAGTAATAACCAGTGACCACACTTAGCTAGTAGGTTTAATGTCTAAAATCTGACCAAATTTCGACTTTTTCAACATTTTTTTGTTAGAAAGTATGGTTTTATTGAGTTAGGAAAGTAAAAAAAAATAAATACAATATAGCATCTCTGGATATAATATGGCGGTTCAAAAATAAAATAAAATAATTTGATTAATCTATGTTCGTGAAATATGTATAATGAGAATTGTAGAAATAAATAAGCCTTTCAAGAAATTTCATTAACATTCTGGGATTAATGAAGATTAGCATAGAGAATACTCTTAGAATAATCAAGTTTAGACCTTATGGGAGACATTATAGTTTTAATGTTAGTCAGGTCATGACAGTCAGAGATTTTATATTTTTTATCAAACATATTATATGAAGATAGTGATTTTAAAAAGAGGGGTTTCTGAGATTATATGAATTTTGTATGTTAACAGATTTAGTAAATGATTTAACAATGATGGCATAAAAATCCAAAATTTCTATCGATTTCGATAATTCGAAGCTGTTAGGTGATGATTTTTGGGATCAACATTGGACGAAGAATTCGATTCTGGCCATAGAGGTAGTGAAGATTTTACTGTTTCATGGAAAACTTTCGAATTATCGAAATCGATAAAAATTTTGGGTTTAAAAGTTAAAAAATTGGCTTAATTTTGGGCAGATTGAATTTTTTTGAATATCAACAACTAAATAGCTCATTCCATTTAGAACTAAAAAAATTATTTTTTTCTTTGAATCCGGAAAAATATCGAGTTTTTTGTAAAAATAGTAAATTCTCATCTTCTTGTCAAGTGGGTTTAGATTTTTAATTGATGTAAAAAATATTGATACCATGAAAAATTATAAAAACAATAATGAAATAATTCATTAAGACCACTTGATTTGGTTGATAGAAATGCAAATAACGAAACGATGAAGACTAGCGTCTCTAGGAAATTCAAAAATCATCTGGTCAGTGAAGAAATCAATAATAATAATAATAAAGCAAAGAATTAGATTAATCAATATCAGATATGCCGATGACACTTTTATTTTGACGAAGCTTAAAGTATAACGAGATGTTTTTTTTCTTAAAGATGAACTCTTTTTATTCGAATATTAAATTTTTAGAAAAGTAATGATGTTTTAAGCTTCTTAGATGTGAAATTGACCAGAAAAGAAGATGGAAACATTTTCAAGAAAAATACTGACAATGGTAAATATGTCTTTTATGTCAGTTTTAGTCCCATTTCACATAAATTTGGAAAGAGGATAATAAGGATAGCAAGTCTAGAGGAAATATTACCTAATACCTGAGTAAATTGCGAACACTAAGCTGTATTTAATGGGAAATAGTTATCCTAATAAATTTGTGGACACAGATGAAGTTGAAAAGACCACAATTTTCATGAAAGTTAATTTCAAAGGAGATGGTTTCAGCAATGATCTAAGGAGAAAGTTAACAAATCTCATCAATCAACATTATAGTACATTATCTACAATTATTTGGTTCTAGTTGCAAAGGTAATATATATCCCACAGGTTCATCTTATTTGATAATGGATTAGTCAATGTCCCTGAATGTTACAGTTTACTAATGGATCTTTACATCTTTGGTAGACATGCACGCGTTTTTCGTTCTCTTTTGAACTCATCAGTATGACTCGACCTGGGATTTGAACGTAGGAACAAATAAAAATAATATATTTTTAATCGACCAATAAGAATTAAGCATTTTCCTCACTACCAAAATAATAAAAAGTTTTTGATGCAATTAATTTCAATGAAGAATACTCATTTCTTATCGGCCGATCAAAATATAGTATTTATAAATTTTAGTCGAAAAAATACCAGAATTAACGTAGAACTAACTGAGTTTTATGAGGCCACCCAAACAGATAGTCTAAGAATTTTTCTTAGACTGTAAAACTGGCTCTTGTAATCTAAAGTTTGTTGATATGAAGTTATGATTTTTACAGAAATCTCAATATTTTCATCAAGAATTCAAATTTGTTAAAGATTTTCTGGAATCTTACTCATGCTGCCCACTTTTACCATTTGAAGAAAAAAAATCTGAAAAAAAATTATTTCTATGAAAAATATCGTCATTTTTCAAATTCCCATTTGGCGCCAAAATCCCATTTTTGTTGTTTTGAAAGTGGAAGGCTGATCGATAGAGTTTTTCAGGATTAAGATAAGACAAGAAAGCTGACTAGCACCGTCAAGTTATCAACAGTTATCCCATTTTCGAGAGATTTTGATTTATCGAAATTTCATTGATTTTCAAGTAGTGAAAATGATCATAAAAACGAAATCCCGCTCCCAAACGATATTAAGGCTATGCATTAGATCAGATTCAGTTGAATTGATTTTCTTTTCTAATCTTGATCCTGAAAAACTCTATCGATCAGCCTTCCACTTTCAAATCAACAAAAATTTTCGGCTTAAAGTTCGAAAAAATGGGATTTTGGCGCCAAATGGGAATTTGAAAAATGACGATATTTTTCATAGAAATAATTTTTTTTTAGATTTTTTTCTTCAAATGGTAAAAGTGGGCAGCATGAGTAGGATTCCAGAAAATCTTTAAGAAATTTGAATTCTTGATGGAAATATTGAGATTTCTGTAAAAATCATAGATTCCCAACTTCATATCAATAAGCTTTAGATCTAAAATTATTTGCATCTTGGGTTTAGTTTCCTGATAATAATGAGTATTAGAAACTTGCCTTATTGGCCAAGAGTCATTATAAGGCCCTCTGACATATCTGTTCCCCGTTCATTGTCCATTCATGGGAAATTCTTAGGAAATATATTGAAGGATGAATATAATTGTTATAACTCCAATATTTGTATTTTCCAAGAAGTTCCAAAAGATTTCTATGCAAGGAAAATAACTTGGTAGGGATAATATCCCCACAATTATCTGAGATATTTGACAAAGCAATCAAAGAAATCGTCTTTCATTTTTTGCATCTGTAAGGCAAGAAAGATGTAATTATGTTCAAATGGGAATGGTGATATGGTAATTTAGAATCTGCCTAACTTATCGAAATGAAACTAGGATGAACATTTGGAAAAGTTTTCTGAAATCAGTTTTTTCAGCAATTTCCTAGCTAATGAGGAAATCCTCGATATCTAATGGCATGGATAAAATTGTTTTCTTGATGTTAGTTAAAAGATTTAGGAATATTTATTAGGATATATTAGATTAGAATAAGACGACTTCGTGCCGATGGACATTTATGTCCATTTTCCAATTCTTTTGAACCTTCATAACTCTACCAGTTTGATAGGTTTCTGGATCAATCAAAGTTTAAATTGAAGCCCACAATGTGATCTTGCATTAGTAATATTTTTGGCCAAATAACTTTGTATCTTCATAGCTAAATTTTGGTTTTTATAAAATTTGTGAAATAGTCTCGGAACCGAAAGGCTTAACAACATCTTTTGGCTAATCACAGTAATTTTACGAAATTAGTGGACAATTTTTCGATATTATTATTAAGAAATTCCATACATTGGATGCTCATTGGACGAAGGAAACTTTCAATCTCCAAGAAAAAGTCAAATTTCTGAATTTCGGATCATTTTCTTTCGTGATAATCGAAAATTTCATAGTTCGTAGAATTTCTGTCAACTTTTCTTGATTAATTCAAATTATTTGTCTTAATATCAGCAATTAATTGCTACAAATCTTTAAAATCAGTAGAAATGTTTTAATTCCAAATTTTTCCTATCCAACAACTAGCTCATTTAATCTTCAAGGCGATGAGAAAGCCAATCGAGAAAACAATTCTAAATGAGATTCTAATGGGAATTCTGTTCAATAAGGATTTTTTTGATCCCATCTAAGAAAGTCGATTTTCCCGTCTACTAATAAGTAGATAAAAACCAATCATCTTATAATTATTATTAATAATTAGTTAAAGTTAAAAACGTTTTTTATTTGAATATCTTCACAATTTTGTTTATCTTATCAGAGAAGCATAAAAAAGTTTTCTTGAAGCGAAACTTAATTAAAATACTGTAATTAAATTAATCATATCGATGGGCGATTTTAGTTATTTTGGTAAATTTTGTCCAGGCCTACTGTGTAGTCCGGGGTCCTAGTTTTTTAATAATTATTATAATAGCCCTATTTAGGGTGAACCTCACGAGAGTGTTAATAATGGGATATTCACATTGCAATATTTGGCCACATTCAGTTTCTACCAAATATTTTGGACTTTGAACCACAGATTGGCTCTCGAACAAATCTTATTTTTGTTGGGTAGAAATAAATAAAGTACAAGAAAGAGGGCTTATCATTATTGTAAGCCGAAAGAATCTCAGAACTAATGATACTGTATGAGTGGTAAGTTTCTATTTACAAGAGTGCTATCACTTGAAAATGTCAGAAAATATAATTGGTTCTCTCTTGGTAAGATTAGTTTTCAATTTCAATGTGAGACTATCGGATAACCAGCTTCAATAGTGAAACATTATCAATAGAACTCCAAATTATAAGTATACGTATAGTACTTGAATCGTTAAAAAGAAGAATTTAAAATTAGCTTAACAAAAGTTTCAATATTCATCAGAAGCCACAATAAGTCGATAAGTTGAAAACGAATCCACTCAGGCTTAGACGAATAAATTATAACTATCAACTATCTGGGTTTAGTTAAAAATGAAATCATGCCAAACAACACCATGTAAGTGTTCAAGGCTTTCCTCGAAAAACGTGATCTTGAAGTAAAGTTATCAAGGTTATAAAACTCCAATTGCTGACAATCCCTTACGTATGACCAAATTCCCGTATGAGGTGTAGATTCATTGCCTGAATCATTCATCTATCTGGTTCATATCATTCAATTCTCTAAACGATTAGATTTTCATGTCACAGGTAAAAGTCCTGTAAAGTGAGAAGAGATGAAATAAAATCCCAGCGTTCCCCTGTTATATAGGGCAAATTTAGCTCTACTCTCATTCGTTAAATGCATGGACCAATCAGAGTCGAAGAAAGCTCATGGGGAAACTTACAAGTTATTTTTCATCATGAATTAGCAGCAGATCAATTTAATAGAACACAATGATTAATTTTCAATTTTAAATAGACAGACATATAGATCTTATTTTTCTCTATATTCTGGCATAATTTTTTTTCTTGAATTACGCCAAACAAAAAACTTTTTTGTTTTACATGATATAGTTTTAAAAAGAACACCATCAGAAAGTTTATGGAAAATTAATTCACCTCACAAATTTTCAATATTCTAATCATCACGCTAAAAATGTTTTGGGTTTAGAAATTAAAAATTCAATCTCAAAATCTCACTCTAAAAAATATTCATGATTCATTCTTTCACAATGTGCAGTGTGTAAAATATTCTATTTCATAATGTAATTAATAAACGTTCATTTTCATATACGTCCGGATAACTGGAAATATTCATCAATTGAAATTTAACAAAAGAAATATTTTCAGTTGTAAAGGGGTTTTGAGCTGAGATATCGATAAATTTTCCATTTTTGCAGAGAAAAGAAGATGAGTATGCCCGAAATAAAGGCCTTATTTGTGAAAACCTTGGCATCGCTTTCTTATATTATATTTTATAGAGATATATACACTGTACATTTCGCCAGGTTTCGAAAGGTATTAATTTAGTTGATAATTAATTTTTAGCCTATTTTTGGGTAAATATGTCTGCTCACAAGTAGTCACGATTTACGAAAGAGATTTTTGAGGGGTAGAAATTAGGGGGATAACTTTTACACAGTTATTAAAGAGGGAGTACTGTATTAGACTTGGACGAAATTTTGCAAAATTACTTAAATCGCCCAACGATATGATAAAACTAATCTTCAAGTATTTAAATATAATCCCACCAAATTTCGCTTCAAAATACCTTTCCATGCTTCTGGAATAAGATAAACAAAATTGTGAAAATTTTCAAATTTAGAGCGTTTTTTCCAAGTCTTTTGCATAGCACCAAGTTTTGAACGAAGTAAACTCGTTTAATGCTCAATCTATTTATGCATGAGAGAGAACACCTTGAGAAGAAGATGAAGAAGAAGGCCTGATTTACGATGACTTGAGGTGAATTATTCTGATACATAACTTGACATTTGTCAAACTTGAAATATCTAATGAGAATTTATTTCCTCTGCACTCTATACTATAGAGAATAAAGTTTTAAATGTTTTCTTATTTCATAGACAGTACTTTTTTTCTATAAAAATCATTTTGATTTATACTTGAAGAAATACACAAATAAAGAAAACTTGGTTCATAAATCTAGGATTAAAGAAACTTCTGACATTGCAATGATGGAGGATGAATATCTCGATTAAAACTTGATAGACTCTTCAGACAAACTTTGATATTCATTAGTAATGAATCATTAGTAAGGGATCTTTACTAGGATAATAATACAAAGTATTTTTTCCCCCTAACAACTTGATTTGAAAAGTTGTAAAAGCGTCTTTTAGATAGAAAAGAAGATTTATCATAAATTAAATTCAAAAATTTTATCATTTTGATATCCATAAATTCTTTAAGACTCATTAGAATTCTCAGAAAAGGATGAGGATATCAGAATATTTCCCATCCGAAAAGTCATACGGATTGCTCAAAAACTTGTATCTTATCATTTATAGGAGAAAATTTCATTCAAAATTTGTTGGCGCGTATTTAAAAAAACTATAATTTAAAATGAGATTTTGAAAAAATTTTATTCAAAAGAATTTTTCTCTCAAAATTTATATCTCTATCAAATAAGCAAAAGTTCAGAGGAATTGTACTACCCTAATTTTTACCTTTTAATTCTATTTTTTATTTTAACCTATAAAATATACACTCAGTCGAATCAATCTGTAATTCTTAGTTCTATAAATAAGAGTGGTTTTTTTAACTGAAGCTAGTTGACCCATGAGTTTTTTAAAAATTTCAAAAGATTCAATTTTTGTATCTCGAAAATACCCCCACCTTTTCAGCGTTTGAGCTCAAAGTTTTTATTGATTTCAAAGATTTATGGCAATTGATCTCTGATACTTGGGATCAAGATCAGACAAAGAATTCGAATTCACTAAGAAAAAATTGACAGAAATTCGTCATTACTGTGGGAAATCGAACCATATGAATTTTTTGAATATCACGAAGGAAAATGATTCAAATACTTGAAAGTCCGAATTGCTTTCAATTTTAAAGTTACTATTAGTGGAAAACGTTTTGCAATTTTTTTGGAAGAAATAATCTAGAATTGTTTACAGATTTTGAAGCGGAATTCAGTGATTCTTTTAAAGCTATAAATTGTAGAATCTCGAGAACTTCCGAAATGACTAAAATCTCCAATCGGTAAATTGATAAATTTAATCTTCAATTATTTTAATACCCACAAACTTCGGCTTTAAAATAGGTATGCTTCTGAAATAAGGTAAACGAAATTGTGAAAATATTCAAAGGGTTCAACATTATTTCTTCCAAAATAGTTGCAAAATTTCTAAAATAATTCTATAAACTTTTGAAATGAAGATGAGAAAATGAGCAAATCTCAAATCTCGAGTTGGCGCTAAATTACCATCTTTTTTGACTTTGAGTTAAATTTTCTTGTTAACTTTGGAGTGAGAGTGACAAAAAGTTGATTTTTAGGATCACAATGAGACAAGAAAACCCTTCACCAAGTTAAAACCAGGGTTCTTCAGATAATTCAGATTCGCATCCGAAAAGGTACCGAAAATAAAATTATTAAAACCAGTAATAATTTTCGATAATCTTGTGAAATATTCAATCTTTTTTCAAAAATTATTCATATTAAAATTCAAGAGCTTATAAAATTTCTAAAAGAAATTTGATACCTTCTTCTTCGCAAGAACCATCTCTAAGGATACCTAGTATCTTCATTGGACCTATCTATCGTTCTTCAAGCTCTGATAATATATAGATCAAGGATTAATGATATCAACTTACCAGGGAGATAGCTCGCTAAGACATTATGAAATTTAACCCTAGAGAAGAATTGTTATTTGATTAAAAATGTGTAGGATTTCTATACAATAAAACAAATCAAAACTTATTTCATGGTTATTTTTTGGTTTATATCAGAAGTAAAATCGTGGCGATTCGGAAATTTTCGGAATATTTCTGCATCTGAAGAATGCTGGTTAATACTTTAGATGAACATATTATTGCATCTTGGATCATCAAAATCTGATTTTCAAGCAGACATCAAAATCTAATTTTCATACGATGCTCAATGGTGAATCTAAAAATCAACGATTGATCACTCTTTTACTTTGGGATCAACAGTAGTTTTAAACTGAAAATAGTAGGAATTTGGCACCAATTCGAGATTTGAAATATTCACTATTTTTTCTAAAATATTGATTTTTTCTTCAAATAGGTCTCATGATCTAGATTCCAAAAAATCTTGATCAAATTCGATTTCATTATAAAATATCATAAATTCCCTTCTTCATATCAACTATACCTTTTTCAGGTCTAGTTCGTAGAATGAAGAAGTCAATTTTGTATTTTTTCATTTTGTATTTGTAAAACTCAATTGTCTATTTAGTATGTAATTAAGGCTGAAAAAAAACAAAATTGAATTAACATGAATACTGTAGATTTATTGTGGTTTTTTTTTTCAATTGTGCATTCGAAAGAGTAATTATAATAACTGTGGATTTTTTTTAGATTTTTACAATTTTCAATTTCGTATTTTTTCAATTCTCTTTCATAAATATGAATAGTCCGGTCAGTTTATGTGAAAAGTTAAATAGAAATAATAATTACAGAAAATATTTATTTTATCAAAAATTATTATCATTAATTAATTATAACTATTCAATTAGATTTTCTAAATTCATAGATTGTATACAAATTGTAAACAAAATATTCATTCAATTAAAATAAACACAAAAAATGTATGCAAGAGGAATTTATTTCTGCGTAAAACATGTTAAGAAATTAATTCAAGTTTAATTAAGACAGAGAGTAGCTAAAGAGACTCATAAATGATTTTCCTCGTGGTCAATATCAATACAGAGAGATATCCCGAGATAAAATTCCTAACTAGCCGACATGGAATATGGCTTCCTGTCTCCTATCTTTCATAGAGTGCACTGAGCAAAAGAATATAAGGATATCGATTTAAATACTTATCCCATACATTTTTAATTTAAAATTGCAACTATTATTAGTTTTGCGAATAAAACTATTTTTGACTTTTTCTATAATTTACTACTTTTGAGTAATTTGAGTCTATGTGAGACTCAACAACAACAAAGAGACACCCTTATTGCATTGATTGTATGGTATATTTTTGAATAAATTATTATTATTCAGAAATTTATTGCTGTTTTAAAAAGAAGATAAATTTTAGAACCATTTGTACTAGACTTGAACGAAATTTTCCAAAATTACTAAAATCCGCCATTGATATGACAATCTTCAAGTATTTTTATATTATCCCACCGTCAAAATATCTTTTTATGTTTCTGTAATATGATAAGAAAATTTCCGATTTACAAATAATGAAAGATAAAGAAAATTAAAAGCTGAAAAAAACTTAAAAGAGTAGTAGGGGTAATTCTGAAATCTGAAATTTACGGAGTTTATTCAGGCATGGATGATGTAGGTTTAGATGGTATAAAATTGTATTAATTAAGTCCGAAGACTAAGCTTAAAGTTCTCTTTCATTTCTTCCATTTTTAATTTAAAAAATTATGGATGATTAAAGTTTCATTAGAAAACAAACTCAGTTTTCTGAGGAAAAATAAGAGAATTTTTATGGTTAATTCCAAAATTCACTTCAAAGGAAATATTTTTCTAAAATATTTTTCAAAAGAAACTTCTTGTGCATGGTCATTCAATATTTTTATTTATTTGGCAACCTTCAAGTTCCGACTCCTTCAGATTTTCCGCGTCACACAGCATGATAATCTCCGAGTAAGCTGCTTTCAAGCTGCTGAGAAACATAAAATTAATCCTCTTCAGAAGTAGCGAAAATTTGTAAGAACCTAGATTCACATAAGTTTTTTTCCATCTAAGGTTCTATATAAGGAGAAAATTCACTTTTAATCTTTGAATAGAAGTTTAGCCGTTCAAAATATTTATCTGACACTAAATCTGGTAGAGAGGTGAATTTCGAAGTAAGAATAACTAATATGAGGAAGCGATGAAATTTTCATTTGGGTCATTTTCTTGGAGGTATATTTGGGGTGATTTTTGGAAAAAAAATTTTCTTGGAATGATTTTTGGGATTAACCTGAATTTTTAATAATCACAATACAGAAATTATAATTTTAGTGTGTTTAAACTTTAAACCTACTGGGAAAGTGTGGTCACTGTTTATTACTACATCCATACGAACTCTATCTTTATTTAGAAAATTGAAAGAAGATATATTAAAACCAAATGTACATTTCTTGAAGCATTATCAGTGGTAATTCTTCAAAAATGATATTAGTTAAGAATTCATTCAAGATAATATTTTACAAATAATGAAAGAAATAGTAATTTAGAAATATGTAAAAGAATTATATTTATAACCAAATGCGCATTTCTCAAAGGATCATCAGTGGTCTCTCTTTGAAATTGATAAAAGTTGAAAAATTGAATGAAAAATAATAATTTACAATTTACAAGGAAATAGTAAAAGTTGAAGTACATAAGAGTCATGAATGGAAATAAGAATATTATGTAAGCTGAAAAACACCAAAAACTCTTCAATAAATAGCAAAAGTGAAGAGAAAAAGGTGAAAAAGCTGACACAAGCCATGGTAGTTGAGGATTAAACGAATAATTCTTTTGAACACACAAATTAGGTTTATACATGTTGATGAAAAATTTCTCCTTCACCCTCACATCTGTACTGTCATCCTCTGGGTTTTTGTATAAGATGGAAAAATTAGAAATTAAAGCAGAATGGTTTTCCTGTTTTAGATGTCTGGTCACCGCAGTCACACTGAAACTTGTAAATCAATACGACAGTTGTCAGGCAACTTCAAGTATTCCTGCAAGGGACAGGCTGCGAACGAGTATTTCTTCCTCCGTACTCTCCCTCCCAAAATCCAATAGAGGAATACTTCAGCAGTTTTAAGGGGAGAGTCAGACGCCTGCGACGACCTGGAGAGTTAAGAGAAGACCTCAAAAGAAGATTTAGTACAAGATTTAGTATCCTCCTCAATCAAGATCAGATGCTGACAATGAGGAGATACGTACAGAAGGCGATAAATAACGAAGATTTTTAATTTTGTAATAAATTATTTTATATAATAACAAATCTTGCTACATTCATAATAATGTACTTGGATATGAATTCTTGATTTAGAATATAAGGCCCAAGTTTGAGGCCTTAAGATTGAGTATTAGCACCTTAATAAGATGTATTGATTCAATACTATTTAACATAAGATTTAATTCAAATGACTTAGTTTAGTACTGTTTTGTGAAATGTTGTATTGAATTAGTTAGACACATATATGTTGATAATTTGATAAAAAGGATAATTCCAAAAATTTCCTACATGAAATTTAAACAAAGTTCAAAGGATCTTTCCTTTTTGTTTGAATATATATATTTTTTGTCGATATTATGAAAAAAAATAAGTCCAACCAATTTATCAATTACCACCTTTGAGCCAACAAATGAGGATTAACTTAGTCTCAAAAGAAGGATGATTTTCAGGAATGAGCACCGATGTCTTTGGTTGTCGACTTTCTAACCATGCAGCTAAACGTTTGATCAAGTTTCACTGATGGAGTTTCAGTGAGTATTTCTGTTGATTCCTATGGGATTCGCTTTTGGTTTTATTCTCAAATCGTATATCTACATGTGTCCAATCTAAGTTTCAAAGAGTTTCTCCTGGACTTTCATCCTTCAAGGACTATCTCACTTTTTGTAATTTACATAATTTTACTAAATACATTTTCTCGTATATACTCACCAGCTCGTTGTCTTTTCCTCTCTAATGGGTTTTAAAATGTGCTGAAGAGGGATTTGGCACTCATTTTATCCCTGAAAACAGTGAATTTTGACATTTTCACAAAAACTCACTTTTTTCTATCTAAATGTATAGAAATTACTTGCTGCATTCTGATTGGTCGAGATAAATAATTCTTAAGGGTGTTTCAATAAAAATATTTTTACTTTAAGACATTATTTTTATTTTTTTTTTGTTGATTGTATCTGAGATTGGACAGGGGATTCTTATTTATTTTAATGCAAAAATGGCTTATTAAGAAGTAAATTCAAAAAGTATGAAAAAAGGCATACCCAACTCGTGAACCAAGCTATCAGGAGACTTTTTAATAACATTTTCAGGCTTAATACACCTGTATTATTCTATGTACAAAAAAGGCAAGTGTAAATTTCAATACATTTTTTGTTGTTGTTAGACTCGGCCCAGGAGAATTTCCCTTACATTGACATATACCGTGTGTGAATGCAGTTGAAATATTTTAAACTATCAAAGTGTTTAGCTCTCTCATTCTAAATTGGTCTGATGAATATGAAATGTATCCTTCTGAGATTGCTTCTTCTTCTCCATTGAATGACATTGTGTCGTACACTCTTCTATAGCTTTCATGTTAAAAGTACTAGACGTTGAATTCATTTATTTTGTAATAATAAAACATGAAATATTTCATACAAATGTTTCATCAAGTTGAAAATTTCATCTCTATAGCTATGATGTTGTTACTACTACACACATTACAAGATTCAGAAATGATGGAAAAAGTTTTCGGCTTCCATGTGTTTCTCTTTTTCATGGAAGGATGAATGTTTTACATCTCTCTAGTAATCGTGGTCATATATCGTTTGAATTTTTCTCAGATTCACTTCAAATTAATCGAATTAACTTTGATTTTAGTGGCCATCATCTTCAATCATATCTCGCCTCAGAGATAAGACTCAGCATGTATCTTGTAATTTATATGGTTGTTGGAAAACAATCCAAACATTCAGCCTTTTCTCAGGAAAAAGTTTGACCATATTGTTCTTTTAATAATAAAGATGAATTTCATTTGTCTAATATTGATCCCAAGTATCTGCATTTTATTGCTTTGAATGTCTGAAAATAACAAAAAATTTGAGCTAAAATTTTCAAAATTCAACAAATCAAGAAAAACCGAAAAATCGTTTTTTTGTATTTTGGAAACTGTTCAAAGAAAAGATGTAATTAAATTTTAAAATGTATTAGTTACCTGTAATTATTCTTTTTCCTTTGACACTAAAATCAACATTTTTGAAAAATGTAGAAAAATTAAAATTTGGGCCAACATTAACCTGATTCTAAGCCCATAAAAAACAATTCCCTCTCGAATATAGACGATACCATTCTGCTTAAATTTTCTATCTCAACTTTCTATCAAGTTTTCAGTCAGAAAAATTTTATACCAAGACCAGTACAATGAAAAGTAATTTATTAATTGAAAAAAATGTGAAAATTCACATATGAATGGAGGTGTAAATCTATAAATATCCACAAATACGGTTCTCACCTGAATTTCAAATTACGCATTAAACAAGAGAAACATAAAGAAAGGCGATGCCAAGAATAGCACTTTATTTCGTGGCATACTCATCAGAATTTTGAAATCCTTTAAAAACAACCAGGGAAAAATCTGACAGCTCTCAAGACAGCAGAGGCTCTTTTCATTGAAAAAGAAAAGCCTAATTTGTGAGTTCGGAAAATAGCCATCAAACCACTAGTCCTACCTAGAGGAACTTTGAAAACAATAGACACGAATGAAGAGACCGGAGAGAAATCAGCTAATTCCCAACCAGATCCAGACCAAGAAAAAGGAATATGGCGGAAGAAACTCAGATCAGAAAAAGATAACCAGAAATTTTTCTCAAAATTAATACTAATAGAACTCAGATAATCCATTCACACAAATCAAACTCAAACCATTATTTTTCAAAATCCTGTTTAGCATAATCTATTCCATTGAAAGACCGTATACAAATTTACAAAGAACTAGTATACACACGTACATGGTAACTCTCCCACCATCAAATGTACTCGCATAATGCCAACACCAAGAAAACTACAGAGAAGTACCAAAAGAAGCACACACGCACTCACCTCTGAGGAGGTGAACAGGGTCAATCAGATCAATTTTTATCATCTCCTGTAATTCTTTGTTTATAAATCTGGCATGTAAAAGCTGATGAGTATGCCACGAAATAAAGCGCTATTCTTTTAACAAACTTGGCATCGCCTTACTTTATGAGTTCTTCTATTGCTCAGATAAAATCAGAGGTTAATCAACACCTTTCAAACAGAAACAGAGTTATTCAAATATGTTCAGTAGTATAGATCAATCAATCATATTCAGAAAATTCTCTATTCGAAAAAGCATTTGAGATTCTCTGTTCACTGGTGGTGGCTGTATATCATATATAAACCACGAATAGAGAGAATATCTTTTTGACCTTAATTAAGAAGCCTAGAATAATAAACTCTCGATGAACCTGTAGTATTCTGTTTCTCTACAATGTCACTGAACGGAATTATGTGTAGTTTCTATGCAGGTTAAATAAAATCTTGATCATAGTACATTTCACTTTCAAGCTTTATGTTCGAGTCCTTTGAATTAATTCACTCATATCCTTAAATTATCTCAATTTGACTTGTTATCTGTCAATCTCGAATCTTTTTGATAGAAATTTCCTCTTGACTGTCTTGCTTCAAAAAATGCATTCAAGTGCCTTATTAGTTCAAAAGGATTTTTTAATAGATGAAAATTGTGACTGAATCATGCGAGACTTAGTAAAGAGGACATCTTTCAATCTCAAATCCCATTATTACACTATGCAACACGACTTTTTGGATGCTGATTTGGTAATGGTGGTACTTATTTCTCTACCAAACATGACACTTGAAAGTTTTTAAAAACAATTAGACAAATAACTTTCATACGTACATTAAACATAAATTGAATAAAATAACATATGATTTCTAAAATGTACTCTGAAAGGATTAATTTCAAAAGTGACCCCCGAATATTTCCCAAAAAAATTATTTTTCTAAACTAGCAATAAATAATTTTGTCTGACAACCAGTTACTGTTTACAAAATCTCTAAATCTACATACAGAAAACCTTGTAATAAAAATATACTGTTGAATTTCAAAAGTGACACACCTACATAGAAAATGTAGTTCGTGGTGAAATCTTGAGAACATTACGTCTTACAGATAAAGATCAGTGGGATGTGAAATTTGAAAATTGAACAGTTATCTTAAATAAAAATAGCTATCCTACAAAAATGATCGATAGAATTAAGGAAGAGGTTTTAATAAATTTTATTCACCTTAAAACAATAAAAATCTAACTTTAGACACTAAGAAATGATAAATCGCATGTTTTTCAACATTTTCTCAACAATAATAGGCATAAAATCAATTTTGAGTAGATTAAAAGTTACACCTCTTAAATTTTATTCGACAATGAATTCATATAAGAAATTGTGATAGTGGATTAATACATGGCATACAGGTATAATTTGGGACAGAGAGATTCGACAACATTTCTATTTTACTGCCGAGATCTGGTTCGAAATTAAGTGAAAAGACTTTACATCTTCTGCTTTCTCTAAAAATGGCTTGATAAATGAAAAACCAAGGTTAGACAGAATGTCCTACTTAAGTTGATGATTAGGCTGGATTTTTAGCTACATGCAAAGCAAGACAGGAACAAGCCAGTTATTATGACATCATCAACAGATTGCACTAAACCCTATGGATAGGGCTTGTGAAATATAAGCAAGTTTACCCGATTGCATTACCAACTTATTTTTGCATTTTGAACTGTAATAAAAAAGCTGTTTAGTTTTATTATTATAAATGTAAAGTTTATGCCAGCAGTTCATTTATGTACAGTAGGGATACTTTTTGAAAATTAGTAAATTTTTCCTAGCACTAATTTTTTTTTGTTAGAAAGAAGTTCT
Source organism: Gyrodactylus bullatarudis (assembly GCA_012064415.1). Classification (NCBI taxonomy): domain Eukaryota; kingdom Metazoa; phylum Platyhelminthes; class Monogenea; order Gyrodactylidea; family Gyrodactylidae; genus Gyrodactylus; species Gyrodactylus bullatarudis. The sequence continues at coordinate 33,251 of SSNU01000079.1, read as the reverse complement.
GTATTTAAAGTAAAATTCAATATAAAATATGTACAAAAATAAATAAAAAAGTATATACGTTGTGAATCTCGTTGAAGACTATTAAATACAAAATAATGAATAATAATAATAATAATAATAATAATAATAAATATCTTTGAGTTTTTGAATCTTAAAATTTTAATTCGATAATTATTCTGGTGGCAGCTCGATAGAACATTTAAAGACGGCTCTAATGATGTATAACCCTAGTAGGTTCTGATAAAGTCCTAGGGGTGTTGTAAATAAATTGAATGATTTTCCTATCTCAATGTATTGAAAGTCAAGAAACCAATTATTTTCGAATTTTCGAAAGCTTTAAATAATCAATCTTAGAATAAATTTTTTGTTGTTGGAAGCTAATTTCTTGTTCAAGCCAACCATATGAATCAGGTATTTTCTTGAATAAATCGAAAATACCATGGATTGCTGTAGAAAATGTACACACTACTTAAAAGTAGTGGGATTTATTTTCGTGAAAAAATTCTATTCTTTAAAACTTTGTTGTATTACCATCAATAGGCTTTATCTGAGAGAAATTTCACACATAGATTCCTCAAATACTAAAGCATCTTTATTTATATAGGCATCTGTGAATTTTCGAAAAATTGTTCTTAAAAAGTTATCCCTAATGGTGAAGAAGAAAATTGGTCTCTTATCCACTCAGATTGATATATCATTCGAAACTTTTGTAAAATACTTATAAATTACAACACAATCAGATATCAATTTCCTGCCAGAGACAATAATGAAAACACGAGAAAGATATCTGACAGGCTTATGCAGTAAATAGACAAGGATTGGCATCTAAAGTTAATAAAAATTGTTTAACAGCGATATGAACCACGCTGAACATTGGTTCCGTGAACAAGCTTTTACGTACCGGACGTGGTTCTTTTAAATAAAATTTACACAAGTGGCGGCATTTTGTTTAGGAATTTTCTGATTGGCAAATTTTTATAAAGACTGATTGGGAGGAAAAGTACCAATTCAGGAAAATATTTCAAGCTAGTTGACATGAAGATGAGAATTTACTATTTTTACAAAAAACTCAATATTTTTCTCCGGATTCACAGAAAATAATAATTTTTTGTATTCTAAAACGGAATTAGCTAACAAGATGTGGATATTCGAAAAAAAATCAATCTGACCAAAGTTAGGCCGTTGTTCGAATTCTGAGAATGCACTAAATTTCCACTTTTTCAACTTTTGAACCCAAAAATTTTATCGATTCCGATTATGCAAAGCAGTTGAGTGATGATATTTGAGATCAAAATTGAACGAAGAATTCGAATTTGGCCTTAGAAATAGCGAAAATAAGTAAAACTTGCAGATTTTGGATAATTTTCCTTCGTGATAATCGAAAAATTCAAATTGTTCGATTTCCCACAGTAATGACGAACTTCAGTGAACTTCTGAATATCTATTGAGTTGGCAAAGATCACACAAATACTAAATCATTATGTACTTGTGTAAAACATTTTGAGCTTGGAAAAATAAGTACAAAATAGGTATTTATAATAAGTTTAACTTAAATGAAAACTTGCGAAAAATAGTAAATTCTCATCTTAGATGATTGATGAAATTAAATAAATGATTCGAAGGTATATTTTACATGCTACTTATTGGATTATGGCACAAATGTAAAGGAATACCCGAGTTGTAAGAATAGGGAACAATATCATGGAAACATTACGATTTTTACGATGTGAAAATGATCAACTCTCACGTGTTTTCTTGCATTATCTTCCACGGGGATAGAATAATAAATTTCATTTTTTCGTTGGTTAGAAAAATGTTATACAGTGAATTCTCTAAAAATTGTATATAGAAAAGACCAACTCGATAAAAAATAATCGACCCTCTACTACAAAGTAGTCATATTAAAATTGTAATAAAAAAGTATCTCTATTTCCTAATAATCATACATTTTCCAGTGTTTTTTCAGACATAGAATCAAAACGACCTCATATTTAGGTTCCTTATTCATTAATCTATCATTAATCAACGTTTCAGAGCAATAGGTTCTAAGATGACGTTTTAAAGTTTTTTTCATAATTCATCGATGAGTAATAAGCAGGGCAACACAAAGCACATTTTTTATGCTTCAATATGTTGTTTAATTTCACCTTTTAAATGATTTTCTATATTTATATTTTAAAAATAATCTCAAATTCAAAAGTTATAAATGCATATTTTACGTATTATATGCTTTTATGTAAAAAGCATAAAAAAGGGAATATTTTTGAAAATAAAGGAATATTTACCCCAATCATTTATTAACTATTTTTATCTCACTCATCTGTAGATCAAGCCTCGTCATCTTAGACGAAAATGAATGTCTATATATTTTTTTTGTGAATTGGGCCCTTTTTTTGAATTTAATTATCAATTGATTACATTCCTCGAAAAAGAAACTTTGACCATCCCAGTCTAATTTTTTTACCAATCAGAACGAATGAACAACAAACTCTTCTCATTTGTCAAATCAGTTATGAAAAGGAAAAGAAACTTCAATGACGAGAATATCAAGTTTTCTTGTGTATTTTCGTACAATAATAATTTACGTATATAAAATCGAGTGCTTTTTATTTTTAAAGGAAAATTTAAAAGAATATTTTACGAATTTTAAGGAATATTTATAGGGAATATTTTAGAAACTTAATGACATATTATGTGTTGCCCTGGTAATAAGTTAGCTGATATCAAGTCATTTTAACGTTTGACCTAAAGAAATTTTTTTCAAGGTACATCACTGAGATTGAAAATTTAGTAGGGAATATGCAATTTTTTTCAAAAACCAACCTTTAGTTTAGATATTGTCCCAAAATATGATCATTTTTAGACTTTGAAAATGGCTAACTTTTTTATTTCAAGAGATGACATAAAGGTAATAACATATTTGAATTCTCTGGGTATGGTTTCTCTTCGACCACTGTGTGTGGTTTTTCAAAAAAGCCGTTCTTTATATTTTTAAGAAAATTTTAAAATGGTCATTAGACTTTGATGAAATTTCGTAAAAATGATGAAACAGCCTATAATTTTGTTTAAATAATCTTTGAGCTATTTCTAAATCATTCCACCATGTTCACCAACTCTTTAAATGATTCTTGTATCATATAAACAAAATTTCGGAAATTTTGAAATTTTGAACGTTTTTTATTTTAATTTTTGTTAATTATATTCAATTTTATTAACTTTATTTAAATAGTTTTTCATATCTTGGATTTTGAATGTAAAAGTTTAAGAAATTTTTAATGAAAATATAAATCAAGAGAATATTAAGAACGTTCAAAATTTGAAAATTTCCGAAATTTTGTTTATATTAGGTTGTGTGAAAAGTTCTCGGAAAAATTAGCCATGTATGATTAATTAAATTTTTTATTGAAAATGTATGATGAAATATATATAAACTATACATCAAAATAATTACCGTGTTTTTCTACACATTTAAGATGATGTTGTAAAGAGCGAAAGAGATGATAATCCGTAGGAGAAAGATCTGGACTATAAGGTGGATGCTCCAGTACATCAACATCAGACTCCTCAAAAAATCTTTTTGCCTGTTGCGAAACATGAGGTCTGGCATTATCCTGCAAAAAAGTGATCCTTCCGAATCGAGGGTACAACTCTCTCAACTTTTCTTGCATTGTCCTAAATGACTGGGATTTTCTTCGACTTTCTCAACAATTTCTTGCCTGGGAATTGTTGAAGGACGACCTTGCCTTGGTTCATCATCAAAATTTGTTTTCCCATTCTTGAACAAACCATACCATTTTTGGACTGTAGACATTGAAACTACTCTACCAAGACCTCTTTCCATCAATTTGAAGGCCTCTGATGCAGTATGACCAATGCTATAGTTAAAGTAAATTATGGCCCGAATTTGTGTGTCAGTAAAATTTATTTTTCTATCACGTTTATTTGAAAACTAAAAAGATTAACTGATATAAACAAATTCTACAGATTTTGCTGAATCTTTTCGTGTATAGTTTATATTTATTGCTTCAAGAACAGATTCAAAATCAAAAGTTGAAAATTTTTCCGAGAACTTTTCACACAACCTAATATGATACAAGAATCATTTAAAGAGTTGACTCGGCCAAACATGGTGGAATGATTTAGAAATAGCTCAAAGATTATTTAAACAAAATTACAGGCGGTTTCATTAGTTTTACGAAATTTCATCCAAGTCTAATGGTCATAACTTCTCAATAAACTATTGTAGCTTGATAAGTCATAGTTTATTCGAAAGAATATTAGTTCTTCTTTCGAAAAAGTGGTCGATAAACTATTTTTAGTCTCTTTAAAACATAACTATAGCTTGAGAAAGTAACCTGTTCCATATATGACCCGTTGCGGCTTAAGGGGTTAATTCGTATTTTCGTTAATTAGATATTATAATAATCATCAAATTGATTTCAAAAAATTTCAAAACCATTATTTTAAGGTACGAGCATCCTTTAGAATTGGAAATTTGGATCTAATTAATTATAATTGTTGAATAATAAATTAAGCTTACACAGAAATGTTTTCAATCAATCATTTATATCTGCATAAGTAAATCTAGTATGCTTGTACACTCTTCTGGTGACCAAATACAAACTTACTTAGTACTTACTGGTAGTATAGTGTATTCAAATACATAAGAATACGTAATCAAGAAGCTTACTTTTGAATGAAATAGACAGAAGGGTTTGGTACCAGTTCCACTCTGCCCCACCTATTCACCATTATCATTACTACTAATTGAATTCGAAAGATTTGAAAATGAATAAATTTTGTACTTTTGAAAAATATTCCTTTCCCCTCTTGACAAAGTACACTAATCGAATTTCTTGATTATTCTAATACATGAGGACTCAACGTTGTCGAAGGACTTGGAAAATCACCTATTCCATAGATATTAGAACAATTCGACAGGAATATAGAGCTAATTGATATGAAGTTGGGAATCTATGATTTTTTCGTTAACCTCGAATTTTTCATCGAAAATTCAAATATTTAAAAGATTTTTTGGATTCCTACTCTTACTTTTGGAAGAAAAAATTCTGAAAAGAAATTATTTTCATGAAAAATATATATGTTTCAAATTTCGAATTAGGCACCAGAATCACATTTTTTCGAACTTTGAACTGGGAATTTTTATTGATTTGAAAGTGGGAGTAGGTCAAAGGATGTTTTTTAGGATCAGAATTAGACAAGAGATCAAATTGCTAAATCTGTTATTATCGTTTGAGAGCTGAATTTAAATTTTTTGGTCTTTTTCACTACTCGAAAAACAATAAATTTCGATACATCAAAATCCTTCGAAAATGGTGAATCTTTCGAAAATTTAACAGAGATATTCGGCTTTCTTTTTTAATTCTGATATCTTTTGGTCACACTCCCACTTTCAAATCAATAAAAATGTTAAGTTCAAAGCTCGAAAAAATGGGATTTTGGCGCCTAATCGAAATTTGAAACATGACCATATTTTTCGTGAAAATAATTTCTTTTCAGAATTTTTTTCTTCAAATCGTAGGATTCAAAAGAATCTTTTAAATATTTGAATTTTCGATGAATAATTCAAGGTCTTCCTAAAAATCATAGATTCCCAACTTTGTATATCCTGAAAACAAACTATCTTGAATCAATATCATAACCTTTTTTTGTTCAGAAATTCCCAAAGAACCCAGGGGACAAATAAAAAAATTCAAATCCAAAACCTTATTACAGTTGTGCCCCAGTTTTGGTGTATGAGAAATCGCACGCTCCATTTTTCCTATGAAAAATAGTTTTTCACATCAAGACACTGGAACGACTTTTGATAGAATTCGTCATTGACTTTTATAATTAGACATGAAGATGTAATTAATTAACTAAATGTATAGAAATCACTTGCTGCATTCTGATTGGTGATAGAAATATTTTTACTGTAACATAGAGAATGTTTGAAACAAAATTGAAACCCTCAATAATAAACTATAATTATAATTATTATTTTTCAAAAAACTCTTATAAACTGTTGTTTCTTAAATTTTTTAATAAAATATACAACCTAAATTCATTCATAAGACTATCGATTTTATCATGATCTGTTGTATTTGTGAAGAAAACTTGAACAAACTGATTTCATTGGTTAATTTATGTTTTTAAATGAACCAATCAGAATAAATCAAGAATTAAATATAGCTAAAATTTAAAATTTAGCAAATGAAATTAGCTAATAACTACCGAAATTTGAGGTAATTATAAAAAATGGTTAAATAGAATTTTGTAGAGAAAAATACTAAAATACCTTTCTCAGTTTTTGAGTAAATCAGATTCATTTGTTAAATCAACACATATTGAATATAAAAAATTTCGCATATATTTGACTTCTGCGCTCTTTTACGGGGACAGTTAGTTGAATAATACCTATAAAACGGTTACCATTCGATTCCTCATCTATTCTTCTTTTTAATGATGCTAATTTTGTTGCTATGTTATCAATGATATCCGATGAAAATGACATTTTACAACTCAATAGCTAGAAAATTGTGCATATTTGCATATGAGTCTATAACTCAGCTTCTAGACGTTGAAATTGAATTTAAAGGCAAGATTCGGAATCAGCATTAAATTTCGCACCAGAAATGCATTGTCTGAAAAAAATCTCCTGACCACGCCACCACCCGTGTTTTTAAGGTCATGTATAGAATGAAATTCAATTGGTTAAAAATCAGGGGGTACTCTCTTCATTGAGTAATTCTTGTTGTACGTATCCAGTACTGTTTATTCATTACGAAATGCCCAAGCACGACGAAAATATAAGGAAAAGAATTTTAGATCTTTATGAAAATGATGGTAATTGGCAGGAATTGGTAAAATTATGCAATATTCCTTATTAAACAGCTTATCGATGGATTAAGAGTGGTCGTGATTATAATCTTCCAAGAGGAGGAAGAAAAAGTTCAAAGCATTGTAAACTTCGTGGAAAATAAACCAAGTGTGACATTGAAATATCACCATACTAAATTGCTGAATGCACGAGGCAAAAATATTTTCCCTTAGTAATGAATAAGCAAGATTTACTTGAATAAAATCTCTCATTTTGAATGAAAAAAATATTTTTTGAATTGGATTTTCTCATAATTGTATACTCTCACTTTGATACGAAAATTTTTTCTTTTTGATTGAAGAAATCTCTCATTTTCGTCTGTACAAGGTATAGATCATAGCATTTTATTACATTCTCATCAATGATCTCAATCTACATTTTCATTTGAGGTAAAGAGATGAGTTCCAATGTTTAACTATTTGCTAAGCTCAAATATAACCTTGAAGTTATTAATTATGAAATTATCGCGATATTTTAGTTCAATTTCAACATTAGTTAATTTTTATATTTTAATTCGATTTACTTTTAAGTATTTTATACAAAATTTTTTGGTTAATTTGCGATATAGTATTAAAAGTATTAAAATAAACTGTTTCAAATTTTTTAGATCTTAAAAAATAACTTTAAGGTATTATTTTCTTAGGGTCTACCAATCAGACATCAAATTATGGAGTGAATAAAGTTAAAATAATAGGCTCAGGCCTAAACTATTTGCTGGATCAATCAAAAATTCTCAAAAACCAGACCTTATTGGGTTAAACCATGTTTCAACAGTCAGTTATTATCAAGCCAAATTATTATACTATATTGGGATTAAACTGTCTACGTAAGATAATTCAATTTTTGTAATTAGATAAGCTTTAAACGTTTTGCAATATTAATCTGTGTAATCAGTTAACTATGGCTTAGACTGATTTGTTTGCATTGCAAAATAGAGTATATTATCCATTGAAATGATCTTTTACCAACTCCTATTGAATGTAGAGAAAATGATTTTGATTTAGACTCCATGTTTAGTAAACATTGTTTACACGTACTAGTTAAATGTTTGGTTACTGGGTTGCGTAATAGTGAAATGAATATCTATTTTACATCTGCTAATATGACTGAAGAAAGAGAAAAATTATCAAACAAATTAGTTCATGTACTTTTGTCTACTCTCCCACAAGTTTATATTTCAGAAAGTCAAGAGAGACAAGAAGAAATCTTACATCTGCATTCAATAGCTAAGAGAGTTTCAAGAATATGGTAGAAGAAATGATATACAAAATTTTAACGTAAACAGTCATCTTTGTTTTTGAATAATAGTAAATTCTCATCTTTTTATCTATTTTAATTGAAAATGTGTGGTCTGAACACATTAAACTCGTTCATACAAAAAAAGACAGACCAATGAAAATGAAGAAAATCCAGTACTCTGATTGGTCCAAGAGAATTTATTCAATGAAATAAGATGGGTGCAAAAGAATTCGGAAAATTATTCTGAACTCAAGTTAAATTATTTTTCATTTTAATGAAAGGCATGAATACCTAAGTCATTCTTTTCCTTCAGAACAAATGCAGTCTTGTTGGCATTAAACCAAGTTCACTTGAACAGGATGTCTGAATACTTCTTATTCACTCTACTGTATCGATTCGATGAACACAATGTAGACAAGAAAAAATGTTATTTCATCTTTGAGACTTTGTTAATTAATTAATGCAGCACTATCCATAATGCATGGCAAAATACAAACAGATTTGATCATGCATCATAATCATAGAATTGATACAACCAGTGCGAGGTTCTTATTAATTTGAAGATTTTTACTATAAACGAGAAAACTTTATTGCTAAAGGTCTTTAGTAATATCATTAGGATACTGATTTGATATTTGAAACAGATTTGCTTAGTTAATATACACTCGAAAATCGTTTGTTCTTTTATTATGTTACACAAGGCCTAGTATTAATAAAAAGATCTGTAGTGAACTGAGCAAAATTAGTAAATACAGTCGGAACCGAAACTCGATAGCCACCCCAGTCCGAAGAAAATAGAGCGTAATATATCGCGAAATATTTCACAAGGAAATCATCGGTGCATCCAGTTTTCGCGTTTTTAAGGGTAAAATTTAGAAGTACGAAAAATTGAGATTTTAAAGCTTTATTGCGAGGTTCAGAGAGGTTTTAGAGAGTTCAAAAGCATCTTAGTGTACAAAGAGAAGTTCCTTTTTCATAGGAACATTAAAGTTTCCCTTCAAAGGCACTCTAGAAAAACCTGTTTTATGTAGGTCTACTTGTAAGCGACCGATCAAAATCAGGGTTTTGGATCACATAGTGAAGGGGGTGTGAATCAAGTATACGTTTATTCGAGCTTCGAATGGTCTAGTTGGAAAGATAAAAAAGTGCTGATTTCATAAATAGTCAGGGCAAGAAAACGACGATTATTATTTCTTCTTTCTCGTTGAGGTCTATCATTCATGTTTATGATTGTAGAATATGTAAAATAATGATTGATACACAAAGAGTTTGCAATGAAAAAGGCTTTTTCATTTTTAAAACAAATCTTTCAATCAAAAATGTTTATGTTGTTCATTCAAATCAAGTTTAATTTTTCAAATCAAACTTGAGGAAAAAGGAGGAATATCCTTTTTTACAATTTTAGAGATTATACAAGAGCTTTGAAGTTTTTTAGCGTAGTATATTAAATAAACCATTCTGAAAATTATGGCTATCAAATCTCAGCTTAGGTGTTTCAGAAATAAAAGATTTCATATTGATCCTCTTTTCAGATATTTCCAGTTGAAGCGTATAGTAAAAGGTCCAGATCTTGGTTTTATGTATGCAATAAATTGTTTAATGTGCAATTCATCAGTTCTCATATGTAAATGGCACTTATAAACCGATAAATAAATCTCTCTATAATTATATGCATTTTCATTTGCATGAACAGTCAACCACTCATAATACTGAATTTTCCTACCTTTACATGCTATTATATACATTTCAGTAGGAATAGACCAAGAATAGTTCAAAAAAATATATATAACTTTATCGGAGTTTCTCAAAAGAGGATGGCCATTGAGTTTCGGTTCCGACTGTATTTTAAATAAGATTGTAAAACAAAAAGTAAAAATAATCAAATAAAATTGTTTAAAAACATGCCAGGGCATTTGGCGCTATTTTTGATTTTGAAAGTTATCAACTGGACTCATTCATCTATCTATTCGACGACAATTCTGGCTGATTCCGACTGGTTGAATTAGTTGAGAAATTCTCAATGAGAAAAATCGTTACCTTAATTTAAGGGAAGTCGTTAGAGGAAAGAAATTCCATTTATTGATAAACTTCTACAATGCTTTCGATGTCTAGACTTTGTTAATTAATCCTTATTTTATAGATCTGGAATATAGTAAACAGTTTCTTTGATCAACATATAGGATGATAGAGTAGTAGTCTTGTATAACCATTTTAATTAAATACCCTAGTTAATTTGGTATGATAAATCTTGGTTCACGGCTACTTTCAACTTACCCGAATTTCAGAATAGTACAAATTAAACTCAAATTTATGTCGTACTCTTCTTGTTTAAGTTTCGATATTGAATTGAAATCAAATTTTAATTCATTTTAACGATAATATATAACGTTTATCGTCTATAACGTTGGTCGCTTGCTACCTGACTATGTTGTCTTCTGGCTTGTATTGGTCTATCTGTAGAAAAAGAAAGGGGAGAGAAAGATGTAGTATTTCTTAAAGAATAAGGATTATAATAATTATAATTATAGTGATTGTTATAGTAATCAGTAATAACTCTGATAATATAATTTTTATAATCCTTATTCTTTAAGAAATACTACAACTTTCTTTTTCTACAGATAGACCAATACAAGCCAGAAGAAAACATAGTCAGGTAGCAAGAGAACAACGTTATAGTCAATCTATGCCGAACAGCTTACTGAAGAACTACTTGGTTCAAAATTATAACGTTTATCACTCAAATATACGCTAGTTTTCACTAACCTTCCTTATGAGTTTAGAACCAAAGGAAAATTTTAATTCCTAAATGATTAAGAATGCTAGCTTGATCATAATTTGCGACTCATTTCGTAATAACTTGAAAATTTTCAGTGAATTTGACCTAAGAATTACAAATCGTATTCTGATTGGTTCAAGAAGAAAAGCAGTGCTCTAACTGACTGAGAAACTCTTTCAGGATTTACACACAACCCCAAAATACAATAATCTCGTTATGTGACATCTTCATAGTTCATTAGTTCAGATCAATGTTACAGAGCGAAATCATTGCGTAAAAATTACAAGCTCCCAGTGGCCAAAGTAATACTACAGCTATGTTTGATGAGTTTATGCAATCTCATATTTTCATCACGGTCTCGAAATTTTTCTGAAGAAAAGCAGTGTTATATTCCTGTTCGGAAAAACCTCCTAGAAATCTTTTACCTAGACAAAAGTTGTGTTTTTTAAGTAATACCCAATGGAACTCGTCAGAATTTCTAACGTTCTTCAAGTAGGTAAATCAATCAGATAAAACTGATTCTCTCTCCCCCATTGACCGAAATATTTCCTGTCTTGGATCTGAGATGAGATTAGACCAAAAGAAGTATAGAATAGGCCTATTGCACATGAACTAAATACGTAGTTTAGTAATGTATCTCAGTTATGCAAATAATAAATATTTATATCCGCTAATAAAAATGTAGATAATCCATTGTAATGTTCCCTTGAAAAGATTTCCTGTGATAGAATGTACAGAGCCTGCTTCCTTTTCTTGTCTCTATGCCTTTGATTGTAGCAAAAAACTACGCAAATGAACCAAGAAATTCATACAGAATAAGTTCTTTCTCTCCTGAAGAATACACGAGAAAAATACAAAGAAAATAAAATCGGCAATTTCCCTCATTCATATTGTAACACAGAATGTTTGTCAGAATTCAATGAGATACTCATTATGAGGATTCAGAAATCGAGTGAATATTTAGTAATAAAGCTTATATTTCGCCGGATCTCTTCAGACTATTGACTATTCAGACTGGCTTGATATATATAGTAAAATTCAACAGATAAATGTTCTTTGTCATCCTCTGATTGGTTGAAATCAATATTATACACTGATGAAGGGGAGGGATAGGATCACACTGTTAGTCACCACGGTCATTATTTCCTCTTCACATATCTGTCTATTAGGGGTTGTCCAATGTCCATTTAAACTTTTACGTTTTCTACCTTTTTTCTTTATTGCAGGTGTAGAATTGGTAGAAATTTTTGGTTCGCTCAGGGTGCTAATTACTGGCTGAGAGTTAATTTGATTATAATTATCAACTTTCGTTGACTTCTCTGAGTTTACACTTTTGCTCTCATTTGTAATAGTTGCTGGGACAGAGGACTGAAGTTGATTTGATTGAGACGTAGATTCAACTACTTGCTCTTTTTGTTCACAATTGTTATCAATTTCACTTGTTTCTGCTTTCTGAGTTGAGGTAGCGACAGGGCCATCATTAAACAATCTAGCAATTTTTTGGATTTTCTTTCTTTGTGTGAATCGCTTCTTCTCTTCCATACCTAATTGCGTTGCCAATTCTTTCTGCTTGCAGAGATCTGGTTTCAACGTTTTGATGTAATGGGCCTCGGCTTTGCACAAGACTTGTTCTCTAACTGCTCGGAAGACACATGGATCGGCTTGGTACAAGATGCTGAAATTGGTCACATCAGCAGTGTCACTTGTACTGCAAAGGTGCTCTTGGACCGCTGAACTGACGTTGCCTACTCGCAGATGTTCCTTAATTATTACTTTCACTGGTCTGACAGTCTGTCCTACATACTTCGAGCCACAAGAACATTTGAATATGTATATAACCCCATTTCTTTCCTACCATGGAATCGGGTCTTTGTTCAGGTCAGGAATCAACTTGATTGTTTTGGGAAGAATGCTGAGTTTATGACCAGGGAACGCCTTCTTAGTGATTTCAAACAGCTTGTTATTTAAAATCTGTGCAGCATCACCTTTGAATGGAATCTTCAAATAAATAGGAGTTAAATCCTCAACTTCTTTTTCAACCTTAATTCTCAATGTCTATCAATGTATTCAATATCGATTTCTACACTCATTTTTTCCCAATTTAGATTCTTACAATGCACTAATCTCGGTCTCATCCGCTCTGGGTTCGCAGATATTCATTTTTAGTTAAAAAATTCTCTGAATCTTATTCTACAGCGGATAGTAATTATTCTCTTAGAAATGCGAAATATAAACCTATTTTTTTGTTGAATTACTTTAATAAAATATTCTCAAAATACAAATTATCTGATTGTGAAAACCTGACTAATCTTAAATTAGTCATGTCGGACATCAGATCTAACCTGGATTATTCTAAGTCTCTTCTCTATTCTTATCTACATTAAGTAATAACCGTCAGATGATTAACGATTTACCTTCAGACACTAGAGTTTATTATTAACAATTTCTCTATTTTTTCATTGCCATTCTATTTAAAACATTTTAAATCCACAAGATCAAAATTATTTCATGCTATTTATCAGATTTATTTACATTTATTTTTTGTACATTATTTAATTTTTTTCATAATTCAATAAGATTTTGTCTGACAAAAAAAAAGTTCTCAGATTGGAATTTTTGTTAATAAATGCTTCAGGGTACCTATCTTTCATGAGAAGCTCCTTCAACAATTCTTTGTCAGACGCTTTATTTACCTCGGAAGATAGGCGTTCATTTTTGAGGAATTCATTTCTAACCAGACTCTTCTTCTGGTACACCGGACTGAAGCTCAGAAAGGGCATGAATTGTGATGAAACCGAAGCTTTCCTGTACATCCTTGTTTGGGCAACCTGATTATTTTTGGTCACGAGAACATCTAGGAAATTTAACGACTCGTCATTTTCATCTTCCTTTGTGAAACAAATGTTTGGTGCATTGCATTCAAGTTGAAAAGAATCTCATCAACATCGTTACTACCATCAAGGACCAACAACGTATCGTCAATATAACGTGCATACAGGCGGATACCAGCGATTAGACTGTTGATCTTACCGGATTCAAGAGAGGCAAAAAACAAGTCAGCAAGCAAAGGGCCAACTAGACTTCCCATTGCGACACCATCTATTTGTTTGAAATAGCATCCACCAAATCGAAAATCAATATTTCTCACCATCATCATGATAAGTTCCGAGACTAAGTTTGAAGGGATACTCCAAATAGACGGAAATTCATTAAATTTCTCACCAATAAACTTAGCGGTTTCACCTAGCGGGACATTAGTAAACAGGGAGTTAACATCGAATGACACCATTTTGGACGATTCAAAATTGATCTCCCGGAGCTCTGATACGAATTCCATCGAATTCTTGACAGAGTGTTTGCATACTTCATTTCGTAATGGGGTCAAAATTTTGATGTGCCAAAAGTAGGGAATCAACTTTCTTAGTTAAGGCAATTTCAAATCCTTTGTTTCTTGTTTGGGCTTTGGCTGCATCAGTAGGTCGAAATCTTTTTGGATCAGAGAGAATAAGTTTGCCCTTCTTGACATAATCGTTCTGGGGTACGAGTGTTTGGTCATAAATTTAACAATAAAAAGAGGGTCAATACATTTTAATTCGGACAATTACTTTTTCGAATCCCATGGGGAAATGAGCCCAGAAAATGTCAGATTAAAATAGAAAGGATAAAAATTCAATCAGACGAAAATTAGGCTACAGTACGAACCTCTCCTCTCTGTTTTTTTTTCGTTTAGATTCAGTTAACGTCCGACTACTTTAAACTAAAAAAGGTAGTGGATATCTGAAAGGCCTTAAATTTGTCGTAACAAATATCTCTGATCCTAGCTGTATTTTTTATTCAAGTTAGTTTCATTGACAGATTCAAAAATCTGGAGTAAAATATTGAGTAAACATTATTTTTCATAAAAAACTGAATTCGATCAAGATATTTTGAATACTAGATCATGAGTAGGGCGGTCAAAATGCTATCTTTGCAATTTTAAGTATATTAATAACTTATTAATAATAAGCAATGAAATCTGATTGAAATGATGTAAGGCATGCTTTTGTTTCAGTTTTAGTTTCTGAAATAATTTTGCTAATATTCTGCTAATTTTCAACATGAGCTATTTAGCTTCTTTATTTGCTCACCAAACAATTCAAACATACAAATAAAAAGCCTTGCTTTCTTATCCATGATAAAATCATTGTCTTCAAAAGACATCAAACCTCTCAGATAAACAAATATTAAAATTACGAACCCGTTGAAGCCTGTTAACGTTCATAGGAGCGAAGAGAGTTTTTGATTCAATTTGAACGTTATTATTTTTAAACCAATCAGAGTAAATCATTGATATTCATTGGTCATTGTTTTTATGCTATGAATGGGCACATAGTGTACAGAATCCTAGTTTTAACAATACATATTTTCATCAAATATTCCATTGTACATGCAAATGAATAACCTACTACTGAAGAAGTGACTTTTTAAACTGGGGAATTCAGTTTATTACTATTTTTTGAAATTCAATTTTGCTAAAAATTGCTATTTTTTGTGAAATTATTGCTATTTTCCGAGATCCACATTCACGATATGGAGAGAAAAATTTGAAAAAAAATCAATTTTTAAGAAAAAATTTTGACACATTCAAATCTCGAGTTAGCATCAAATTCCGATTTTTCGAACTTTGAGTTGAAAATTTTTGCTGATTTCGATGTGAGTGTGTGATTAAAAGTTGATTTTTAGGATCACAATAAGACGAGAAAACTGATTATAATCACAAAACTTTGGATAAAATCGTCATTTTTCTTGAATCATTAAAATTTCTTCGATTTTCAAGTTGGGAAAATGATCAATAAATCAATTATGATTGTCACACGGTGATGGGTTGACACTCAAAATCGGATTCAGTATATTTGGTTTCTTTGTCTGAAAATTAACTTTTGATCCCATTATCACTTTGAAATCAGCAAAAAACGATTCGTCAAAGTGAGCCTAATGATCTAGATTCCAAAACGTCTTGATGAGAATTTTGTAAAAATCATAAATTTCCCATCTTCATGTCAACTAGCTTTACATGAGAGAATTATTTTTCTCAAGTTAATTCAGAGCTCTTCTGAGGGCTCACAAAGCCACGCCAGCTTAGTCTCATCAATAATTTGATCATGAATACCTTTTAAGGTTAGGATTGGAAATATTCGTTAGATTGTATAGATGAAACGAAAAACCTATCCGCATTTTCCACACCCTCAATATGGTATTACTTTTTTAATTTGAAGAAGTCAGAATCTAAAGGGGCAGAGAACATCGGATTATTCTCCACATATAGTTGAATTCATCAATGTTTGAAATTTCAGTTGATTTTAACGATTTGTCAATGATAATCAGATTCGTAAGCCCTGTGAATTCTTTATTTTTTGCCTGCTGAAAAAGCAAAGAAAAATTCAAACCCATAAAATACTGTACTGTAAACAGGAAATACAGAAAAATATTTAGACCCACTTTGTATTTATTAACTGTTGAACCCATCAATAACAAGAGGATTTTGACATTAATCAGAGGAAAGAAGTTTGATATTCCCCTTCGCTGTGTATTAGGAAACACGTACGACTTGGGATCAAAGGGAATAAATTATTAAGAAGGTATTGATCTTGTATATTGCGTATGGTTTATTTAGGCTATTTTCATAAAACCAAACTGTCAAATCTTTCAAAGAAAAAATACCTTGCATTTATACTTTTCAAATGTACTTGCAATCAAATATTATAGAGCTATTCTCGATGAATTTTGGAATTTATGATATTAACAAAAGCCTCATTTTCTGAAAGATTTTTTGGTAACTGATTCAAAATATACACTTTTACTGATTTAAGAAAAAAATATATTTTTTGTAAAATTTTGGAGACATTTTAAATTTTGAACTGGCGTGATTTTTCAAACTTTGACTTGAAAATTTTTGTTGATTTCAAGGTCTGAGAGGAATCAAGAGTTATTTTTCAGGACCATTATTAGACACAGAAAATAATTACTTGCGAAGGTCTATACTTTCAATTTTTCGATCATTTTTACTGCTTGGGAATTGATAAATTTTGATGACCAATGATCAGTTCGACATGACGGGTTTTTTCCGAATTAATGACTTAGAATAATTACTTTATTTGTCTGATGATGGTCCTGGAAAATAACTCTTGATTCCTTTCAGACCTCAGAAAAAAATTTTCAAAACATTCAATAGAAAACTCAAGACTAGGTTTAGCTGCTAAACTTGAGTGAAGATATTCGTAAGCTCAATCATAAAATTGATATTTGGTTAATTTTGAATCATAACGAGTTTGATAATGTACAGAATTATTTTCAAATTTCTTTTTCCTTTTAGCATTCAACAAACTACTTCAAAGTATATACACGATAAATGGAACTATTTGAAAATTTTCTTAGGGTGATTTTTGGAATTAACTCGAAAGGAAATTAAGATTAGAATAAAAAACATTTAGATTACCCTGATAAAGATATATTTTTAAGTTGTACATTTTGTTTATGATTATAACTTTCTAATTTGCTCTTTCTCAAATTAGAATATTTTTGATAATTATGACCATAAGACTATGATGGATCACTACGAATTCAAATTGAAATTTAATTCATCATGTCCAAAATAGCAAAATTAGCAAAGTTACTTGTAATAATTTAGCCCTAATAATTTATTACAACAAAGAATACTTCATTATTGAGTTATGAAAATATCTTTTCCCAATGTCATATTAGCTTGGTAAACCTTTTAGTACCCTTAACACCTACCAATAACACCGCTATTTCTACTTATTTAATGATTAAAATTACATCAAAAACATTCCTTTCATTAAATATTCATCATTTTTTGTTCTCAGAAATTCTCCTCGATCGATACCTCTGTGAATTAATAATCAAATAATCTTTATTTGTTAGTTTACCTAAACTTTTTTTCTCAGAAGAATTAGGGATTATGTCTGAGGTAATAAATTTCTTCAGGAATTTCATCTCATCTGCTCAATGTTACTAAAAATTAAAGCTGTTTTGGACGTATAAACTTTAGAATAATTCAGTTGTTTCACTAGCCGTTTCATTGAGATAGAGCCAATCACTAAAGAATCAGAGTAGGATAATAAGACTCTTCAAGAACAGTTGACGTGGAATAAACCGGTCCGTGTAGCATCAAGCTCACAACATAAAATTGGTTGAAATGAAGTTGGGAATCTATGATTTTTACAGAAATCTCGATATTTTCATCAAGAATTCGAGTTTGTTAAAGATTTTCTGGAATCCTACTTATGTTGCCCACTTTTATCATTTGAGGAAAAAAAAATTGAAAAAAATTATTTTTATGAAAAGTAAGGTCATGTTTCAAACTCCCATTTGGCGCCAAAATCCCATTTTTTTTCGAACTTTGAGCTGAAAATTTTTGCTGGCTCCAACTCAAATGTTTATCTAAAAATGAAGTGAAATACATAAAATTTAGAAACAGCCAAATATAAAGCTAGTTGATATGAAGATGGGAATTTTTGATTTTTACAAAATTCTTAATTTTTTCATCAAGAAATCGAATTCGATTAAGATTTTTTGGAATCTAGATCATGAGACCCTCTTTCAGACTACTGAGAAAAATTCAATTTTTAAGGAAAATAAAGCAAATTTGAAATCTTGAAGTAGCGCCAAATTCCCGATTTTTTGAACTTTGAGTTGAAATTTTTTGCTGATTCCAGTGTGAGAGAGCGATCAAAAGTTGATTTTTAAGATCACAATATGCCAGAAAAAATCGATTATCGTCAAAAAAATTTCATCGACTTCCAAGTAGGGAAAATGGTCAAAAAATCAAAATTTTATTTTGACACGACTATGGGGTGATTCTCAAAAACCAGATATTTGATTTCTTTTGATAAACTTTTGATCACTCTCTCACATTGAAATCAGCAAAAGTTTTCAACTCAAGGTTCAAAAAATGGGATTTTGACGCTACTTCAAGATTTCAAATTTGCAATATTTTCCTTAAAAATTGATTTTTTCTAAATTTTTTTTCTCTCTATTCTGAAAGAGGGTCTCATGATCTAGATTCCAAAAGATCTTAATCGATTTCGATTTCTTGATGAAAAAATTAAGAATTTTGTAAAAATCACAAATTCCCATCTTCATATTAACTAGCTTTATAAATCGAAAATTTGATTGGCCAATAAAGTTTTCTAAGGCTATCTTGAATTCCTCTAATTGAACAATTGAAACTTGTTGACTTGAGAAAAATCAAGTTCCTCTTACTTTGTAGAAGAAAACAAGCTACATTCTCTCTTTTTCATGCAACCACGAGATTGTAAGAATTTCACATTGCACACAACAAAAATGTCCATTAACAGCTACTTCTACTTCCAGTTGAAAAGGGTTTCTGTCTGGTTGTCCTCTTCTTCTGTTCTTTCAGCTGGTTTATATAATCAATTGAAGCTCTTGTTTTCTTTTGCTAACTACTTTTCAGAATTCAGTAAATGTCAAAAATTATGTATTGACTTTTTTGAAAATTTTCTCAAGTTTATGATTTTTCATTCTGCAATTAAATTGTAAAATATCAGAGTATTTATTTTAGAAAATTGAAAAAAGATATATTAAAACCAAATGTACATTTCTTGAAGCATCATCAGTGGTAATTCTTTAAAAATGATATAAGTTAAGAATTCATTCAAGATAATATTTTACAAATCATGAAAGAAATAGTAAAGTCAAAGAAAATAATAATAAAATGCAAGCTGAAAAAACACCAAAACTCTCCAATAAATAGCAACAGTGGAGAGTTACCACTGATGATGCTTCAAGAAATGTACATTTGGTTTTAATATATCTTTTTTCAATTTTCTAAATTATGAATATAAGTGGATTTTCGGACGTGTTTGAAAAACTACGTGAATTACTCATTCATAATAATCTCTCCCACCGGATCCCTGATCAAAAGAATCTCCTTAGAGTATTTATATTTAAAGTTTTCAAAGCAAAGAGCTGTGTTTAAAGTTGAAATTTTTGCTAAAAACTGTGGTTCAGATACTTTCACTTTTGTTAAATGAATAAATAATCTTCTTAAATACAGATTTGCACAATGAGATTTTTGTTAGAGTACTTGATAAATAATATCAGAAATTTATTAATCTTCTAGAAGCTAAAGCTTCAAATATGGCCAATTTTTGGATCCAAAGACAACCCAATCTTTGATCGACAACTCCTGAACTAAAAATAGTTGCGTTAAAAAACTTTTGCTTCGTAATCAGCGTATTCACAAACAATAGTATAGACAAAAGATTGAATGCAAGTCATGAAAAAATAAATTCTCTGGGACTTGAAGGGTTAAAAACACAAAGCACAAGCCAAAAGAGCGCACCAGACTCCTAGACAGGATTGATCAATCTCTTAGAGTCGTATTTTACTTAATCAGATATTTCCTCGAAAGAAGTTTAGAAATCTCTTTTGATGATTAAAGTTAGAATTAGAACATATTTTCTAGGGTGAACGACAGAAGAGGGTTGATGAAAAACAAATAAAAATACAGTTTTATTCATATTTATATAGCAACGATAATTATAATCATCTTAAGAGAAGGTTAACATTATTCTTACATACGCATTAAAGAGAGTTTGATGAAATTTTCATTCATAAAATTAAAATAACGATACAATTGTATAGATCTCTAATTGTGAATGGGCGAGGGAGGATGTAAATTAGTGAATACTTTCTTTAGAATGAATACAGGAACCATATAACCTCTAGACCACTCAGAAAAGTGTGTATGATGAAAATAGACTTTTGAAAATGAAAAAAAATAGATTAGTAATAGAGTGTTATATGATTCATCAATAATACCTCTCTGATTTTATGGATAAAAAGGTGTTTACATTTTGGTTACGTGCTGTCTTGAAAAAAGTGCAAATTATCTAAATCAAACGGGGAAGGGGATGCAGGAAAAGAATTAATCAGATTTCTTTGGTTCATATCCATTCGGTTGAGTCTGTTGTTGGTCTGATTTCTCCTCCTTTATGGGGACGAAAAGAATGTTTTGATTGAGGAATAATTCATCAAGCGTAGCTTGACAAACAAGGGTTTCTTCAACCTTGGTCATACTTATGGGAATAGCACTATAATAGAATTTATTAAAACGCTTCGAAGTCCATGGGGAAGTTGTACTTTCAGTGACAGCCTGACAATTATACGATATCAAGTGCCAATCTTTACCATAAGGTGGATCTGGAAATTCTGCAGTCACCCGGGGTGGATTCAACTCTGCTCTGAGGAGACGACTCTTTTTGAATGCAATGAACATTATGCTAAAGAGTTTACCCACTGTTAGGACCATCAATGGTTGATGGATCATGGCTATAATACGATAATAACGACTGGCAAATGGATCTGATACACCTGGACATATCATGTTGTTCATATTGATTCCTGTAAGCTGAAAAATAATTGATTTGATTAATTAAAATTATAAAGCATATGTTCCAGTTAATCTTGTTACTCTTGATAGTCTCAAGACTCAATGGCAATTCAGTTAAACTTGTTACGATATTGATTATATACATGTTACGATCAATGCGTACACTTTGATCAGTTTATACAATGTTAAGCAATGTATAAATCGAGTGTGGAAAATATAGGGATAGTCGACCAATTTTCATGATTTGAAGCCTAGTAATTTTCTTATTCTACTTCCAAAATAGATTCTAGTGATACCATATATATCATATGTTTCATCATTTTTTCATCTTCCTTTTGAATCCTGAAAAATTTCTCAAACTTATTTTTTTTCGAGTTTTTTATATGTAATAGGATTAATTGTATCTCTTGCCATTAAAATCAATTATATTTAAAAATACATTGGTATTTACAATAAGTATTTAGTTGAGTAATATTCCAAAAGAACGGACTTGGGATCAAAGTGCCACTATCTATCTTCTGGAGGATGCAAAGTTTTTATCTTGGACAAAATGTTATCGAATTTTTATAAAGTACAATTGCCAATCTGAAGATATACTTTATTGGATGAATGTGAACTCTTGAATTATACTTGTAAGGATTCAATTTTATTCATTTTAGATTCAATCATGTTACGAGTATAAGATATCGGGTAATTTTAAAACTGAGTAACAAGTTTAAATTACTTTTCACTAATAACAAGATTAACTGAATTGCCAGGGAGTCTTGAGACTATCAAAGAAATTGCCAAGAATATCAAAAGGAAGAATTAGACGTGACTATTTTGACCTTTGGTCATGTAAATAAGATTTTTAACTTCACACAGTAGTAAATAGATATTTGTGAAGACGTAAAATTTCTACGAATTCCTTTCCTTTTCCCTGATTCGTATAATCTAATAAGTATGATTGGTCAAATTTGATTTTAAAAATTGAAAAAAATTAAATTGGTGAGAGTATTTTCGAATTCTATTGATTGGCTGGGGGGGAGTAAGTCCGGAGAGTTATAAATAACAATCTGTAGTTAGGTATGTATTAAATCCACTAGCCATATACATACATATATTCTTTGTATATGATCGTTGATGTTTTTTAGGTCAACAGGTATAATGTGAGTCTTTAGTCTTGGGAGAAATCAAAGCAAAACACAAATAGGATTAAATACTTCCTAGAGTTATTCCTCGTCCTATTGGAAGGATATCAATCGATCCTCTACTTTTCAAGTACAGATAATCTCTCTCTACATCTCTACTTTTCAGCTTCTCAAGAGGGTGTGAGTGAGTACTCTCTGTCTCTTTAGTCTACATGATGCTAGTCAGGTTAGGCTACAACAAGATTTATAGGATATTAGAAAACATACAATTGAGTAAGAGTTATGCAACTCTATAGACCTGTATTAAAGGGTTGGAAGAAATGTAATTTGAATGTGGACATACAAATTGAATATATATATGAGAGGAGCTTACCAGACCGATTGGTTGCAACACCAAAAAGTGATACAAAGTCTGTAGGCCTAGGGAGAAGAGGGCCCAGGAGAAATCTGATAACGGTTCCACTGAGAATGGAGCTGGAATTTGAAAAAAAATTTCTTTAACAAAATTGGAATGGGTTTTAACAACTTTTACTCCTAATAATTACGAGTTAGGTTAATCTTTGAATAGCCCACTCTCTTAGCCCTTTCGATATCAGGGGTCATATATATGACCTCTATGTTCAAACCGACTTTTTCCAATATTTTTTCAAAACTATCCAAGTTTGCTATCATCCTGTATTTTTGTTAGCCAGACATATAAAGAAGAAGATATTTAAGCATTTTGAGGTTCTTTAAAATTCAATTTTGAGCTATCGTTTCACTCTCACTTCGGTCGTTCTCCTATCTTCCTTATGACTTCAGTAATAATTGAGAAAAAGTAAGAAAGAAACCTTATTAATTTTAATTAGTCTCCCGTATCCTTACTTTTATGTATGGACACGATTATCATACTAGACCTAGAAATTCTGAATCCACGCTATTCTAATTTTCAACGTTTAAAAGAAACATAGGGACCCAGTCTAAAGAGAGATGAATTATAAAAATTCAAATGCCTTTTAGATAGAGATGAAAGATTTCGATTGGAAAAAAAATGTTTAACGACAATATACACTTGACGAGTACGTTAGAAAAAATGTTAAATGCCCTGGATACATGTACAATGCAATGTATTTTATCATGGAGAGATAATCTGTATTCAAAAGTACAAAGAAGAATAATCATTAATAACTTCAATTGGAATTACTATTGTACTCGGTTGGGCCAGTGTTTATTAATCCAAAACATTTGATGAAAATTCTTGTTGATTAGAAGGTGATTGAGGTGGAACGTGATTTTCTTCATCATTAGACAAGGAGTACAAAAATGGTCGCTGAGATTTCAGGAAACACTGCATTATCGTGCAAAAGACTACTTCCTTATTTTCGACCATTTTTACTTGTTGAAAATGAATAAACTAGGATGATCCGAGATCATTTCAAGTTGAGGCTTCTTTTTAAAAATTCAATAGAGATAATTGGTATTTTTTGTGATCTTGAAAAATAACTTTTGAGTCCTCTCACTTCCATGAATCCAACAAAAATTTTTTACTCAAAGATTAAAAAAATGGGTAAATCGCGAAAACTCAAAATTTGGTAATAATACTTGTGCCTAAAATTGTAATTATTACTATTATACAAAGACTAAAAGGGCACATCTATAGATAGATAATCTCCACTTTTACCGTTTAAAAAAGAATAATTTTGAAAAAATTAATTTTTAAGAATATTTCGGTATATTTCAAATCTCGAGTTAGCGCTAAATTTGATCTTTGAGTTGAAAACTTTTGATTAATTTCAAAATGTAAGAGAAAGATCTAATTTTTAGGATCACAACAAATTATAATTTGGTAATTAATAAACAAGTAGAAAGGGAAACTGATTATCATCGATATTAGATGAACTCGTCATCTTATTTAGGGACTATCGAGAGTTCATCAATTGATTCTCAAAATCTTATTTCGCCTACTTGTTTTCCTTGTCTGATTGATATACTTTAGCTTGCTGTATTGATAAAATTCCTGTATTAATTTACAAGAAGATTTCACTGTGATAGAATCAAAACAATTTCAAAATTTTAAGAACCATTCTGAGAATCATAAGTTCAGCAGGAACCTAGGTTTTCTCAATTCTATTTCGTAATAAAATGTAAAGATTGACTATAACGTTGTTCGCTTGCCACCTGACTATGTATTGGTCTATCTGTAAAAAAAGATGTAGTATTTCATTATCCCCTTACTTTTTCTACAGATAGACCAATACAAACCAGAAGACAACATAGTAGTCAGGTAACAAGCGAATAACGTTATAGTCAATCTATGCCGAACAGCTCCCTGAAGAACTACTTGGTACTAAATTATAAATGTGAGGCTATTCAAATTTTCTCAAATTTCAAATTAACCTAGGAAATAAAGTTGAATCCTGTAGCAGAAGAGACGTTGCCAAAACAAGAAGAATGAAAATTTTAATTTGATGCAAATCTATAAAAAGACAAATCGATAGAGTTAAACTTTATCAAATAATGAATGCCTATTTTAATTAAATTGTGTCAAATAGTTAGTTTCTTCATGGTACATTTAGTTGACACCTTTCTGTTGAGATATAGATTTTGATTATAATAATATTATCAAATTTATCGAGGGTTTCAATTTGAAACTTTCTAATTCAGATCCCTCGATTATGAAAGTCAATTAAGATTCAGTGAAAAATGATCTAAAATTAGTTTTATAATAAAATTTATTAAAACTTGAGTCAATAATGGCATTCTCAGCCATGGTCTTCCAAACCTTTCGACGGTGATTGTCTTTACACGCCTTCTTCAGTACAACCTTATCAAAAACAAAATACTCTTTACATACTTTCATGGTCTCGGTTTTGTTCAATCAGATTAGAAAATAGAATAATACAAGTGGTTTACCTATGATAATAAAGTATTGATAATTATCAGAAGAATAGAGTAAAAGACCTAATTTTTCATCAGATTTAATTTAACTTTCTTCTTTTGCCAAAAAGCTGAATCCAACACTGTTCAATGTTCACTTCACCAACATTTCCCTTAAAATGGCAATAATGATACTTTCAATTTGTGTTTTGTTTTTGATAAGCTTGTCGTACCTACTGAAGAAGGCGTGTGAAGACAATCACCGTCGAAAGGTTTGGAAGGGAAGTATGTGCTAGAGGATGAAATAGTTTAATGTGACTATTAACCAAAAACTTGACGATTATAAATTTTTCTTCTCTAGATTTCAGTTTAAACCGATCAAGATTTTGTGAAAAATCCTTCTTCTACAGCATGTCTTTGCATACCTTAAAGAGAAAAAGGGCAATCCTATTTATTGCTTTATTTAAATAGAGAAACTTTTGATTTTCAAAGGGGATATTGTTTCTCAACAAGACGTTTCCCTTGGTTATATAGTACATTTATTAAGAGTACATGTAACCACCCTCTTATTAGTATGAAATTATTCAAATTTACTCACTGTCTAAGAAAATTTTAAACATTAAGGATTGACATGATTTTGATTTTTTCAACTTACATTCAGGTTTTATCAGCATTGGAGGTATAAAGAGGATGTTAAAGTGTTGCAGGTAATACGTAGCAGTTTCCAATGGCAGCTGAAATAATTAGAGACTGTAATGTATCGATTGGATAGAGAAACATGAGATATTTGACAAATTTAATTTTTTCACTACGATGTTAGAAATAAAATAATAATAATAATAATAATAATAATAGCAATGAATATTGTAACATGATGAAAATACAATTTGTATTTTTTCGCATTAGCACTACAATAAATCATTAATTTTAATGACTGTTTTTATCGAAACTTTTCCATGTTCATTCACAGCATGTTTGATAGAATACATCAAGGGTTTCTGATAAACTGCAATAATGAAATTAATACAAATTTTAGCTCAAAATAAACTACATCCCGATGGCTGATATTGAAAAAACAGAGCACAAGTTATTAAATTTCTTACAGCAATTTTATCAGTAATAAACTTACAAAACGTTGGCCAGTAATTGGAAAGAGAATAGCTAAAATCGGACCATTCATCATATGAATATGAATACGGTAGACAGCCGTGAGAACGGGTGATGGATGCAAAAATAAGATGAATGATTGGATGATCGTCAGTACATGACACGGATTGAATATCCAAATCAAGGATCGAGATGCAAATTTGAATCCCAATTCAACTCCAAATACTAGCATATGCAACGATAATAAAACTTGCTGTCTTGAACTGAGAGATGGTGGATAACGTGATTTCATAGGAAGCTTGATATGTTTGTAAGATTTGTTGAGAATTATAATCGCAATAGAACAAAAAAATATTGTCTCTAATATTCTTTGAGTGGGGGAAAGATAATTTAAGCATTTTGGACCACCTTCTCCTTCAACGTTTAAATCCACACCCCCATATAATATAGAGGTGAATCCCTCTGACATGTGCGATCTTTTAGCTTATTTAGTCTAAAAATTTCTATTTATGCCAAGATAAAACAAATAACTCTTTTAATTTTGTTCTTTCAAAATTTTGTCTAGCAATTTCTACAAGTGAAAAATTCAAATTTCAGTAAATCTCTAAACATGGTAAGCCATTTTATTATGACCCAACTTTTTAGCAAGGACGTATTATGCTTTTAAAAGAGGGGACTGAGTCCTCCCAAGGAATACCACAAATTGCAAATAATATCAACGCTTGTATAGCTGTTGCAGATTGTGTTCGTACAACTCTTGGTCCTCGTGGAATGGACAAGATGATCCTCGAAGGAGGCAAAGCTTCAATCTCTAATGATGGCGCCACTATCCTCAAGCTCTTAGATGTAGTTCACCCTGCTGCTAAGCTTTTGGTCGATATTTCTCGCTCACAGGATGCAGAAGTTGGTGATGGAACAACAAGCGTAACCCTTTTAGCTGCTGAATTTCTTAAACAAGTCAAGCCATTCATCGAAGAAGGCGTGCACTCTAATGTCATCATTAGAGCCTTCCAAATGGGTGCCATTTTAGCAATTGATAAGATAAAGGAAATTGCCTGCAAATTGACCACAAAGGATGATAGCGAACGCAGAAACATGCTTATAAGGTGTTCAGAGACTGCCCTTAGCTCAAAACTCGTAGCTATGCAGAAGGAGTTCTTCTCGAATCTTATCGTTGATGCTGTCATGCTTTTAGATGATGATCTTCCTCTTAGTATGATTGGAATTAAAAAGATAAGTGGTGGTAGTCTGGAAGATACAATGCTTGTTCCTGGTGTTGCATTCAAAAAAGCTTTTAGTTATGCTGGCTTTGAAATGCAGCCCAAGTGTTATAAAAATGCCAAGATTGCTCTGCTAAATGTAGAATTGGAGCTCAAATCCGAGAAAGAAAATGCTGAGGTTCGTGTCAACAGTGTTGAGGAATATCAAAAGATTGTCGATGTTGAATGGGAAATTCTTTACGAAAAACTTAGAATCCTCCATGAGTCAGGTGCCAAAATCATTCTCTCTAAATTACCTATTGGAGACGTAGCCACTCAATTCTTTGCTGATCGTGACATGTTCTGTGCTGGTCGTATTCCTGAAGATGATTTGAAAAGGACTCAGGGAGCTTGTGGTGGCAGCATCCAAAGCACTGTTCATGGTCTTACTCAAGATATGTTGGGATTCTGCGAGAATTTTGAAGAAGTACAAATTGGATCGGAGAGATTCAACATTTTCAAGGGATGTCCCGAAGCCAAAACTTGTACCATTATTATTAGAGGTGGTGCTGAACAATTCATGGAAGAAACACAAAGGTCTCTTCATGACGCCATAATGATCGTTAGAAGAGCTATGAAAAATGACTCATTTGTTGCTGGAGGTGGTGCAATTGAAATGGAGATAAGCAAATATTTGAGAGAATACTCCAAGACCATTGAAGGTAAACAACAGTTGTTCATTGCTGCCATGGCTAGAGCACTTGAAGTAATCCCAAGACAGCTCTGTGAGAATGCTGGTTTTGATTCGACTAATATACTCAATAAATTAAGACAAAAACATGCTCAGGGAGAAATGTGGTGCGGTGTTGATATAAACAACGAAGATGTGGCTGATAATTTTGCCAATTGCGTCTGGGAACCAGTTTTGGTGAAAACTAATGCCCTTACCTCTGCAATAGAAGCCGCTTGTATGATTTTAAGTGTTGATGAGACAGTCAAGAATCCCAGATCAACTATGCCTGAAGATAACAGACCTGTTAAACCTCCAATGGGAGGTGGTATGCCAATGGGAGGCATGGGTGGAATGCCTATGGGAGGTATGGGTGGAATGCCAATGATGGCCTAAGCTTGAATGAATTACATTTTTTATAAATAAAACCTCAAATATCACAGCTTCATGAATCCTTTAAATTTCTTGTTACTCTGTTGATTTCTAGAAAACCTTAATTCTATTATCAATCGGACAATTAAATAGTAGATTTAAATAGGTGCTTTCTACTGCAAAGTTACCAGGCGTAAACCCAAAGGACTCTGAGCTCCAGATTTAGGGTCAAGTCACTTTCCTGTGTTCTTTTAATGTTAAACCAACTCCTAAGAAGAAAGTCTATTGAATCAAAAAATCACTAAAGATTCAGTAAAGAAAAAAACAACTAATAACAGTAATATAATATTTGTTTTAATGGTTAAATAATATGAAAAATTTTAGTTTGTTGATTTTATTTTTATCTTGCTTATTTGCTCACGAGTTCGATCTTAATGATTTAAAGTATGTTTTCTTGTTTTATGTTGAGAAAACGCGTTAAAGATGTATTTTACTTTGCCTATGACAATTATAACAAGTATGCTTTCCCATATGACGAATTAAAACCTGTCTCATGTACTGGACAAGACACCTGGGGTAGTTTTTCTCTATCCCTGGTAGATTCTCTTGATACTCTCGTCGTTTTAGGGAATCATACTGAATTCAAAAAAGCTTGTGATAAAATCTTAAACCAGATTGATCTCAGTAAAGACATCAATATTTCTGTATTTGAAACAAACATTAGAAGTAAACTGATCATTCTCATTGATATTTTCTAGTGATTGGCGGTCTTTTATCGGCTCATCTTTTGTCTAAAAAGGCTAAACTTGAAACAGGACCTGGATGGCCCTGTAGTGGCCCTTTATTAGAACTAGCTGAAAAGTTTGCTGACAAACTCTTACCCGCTTTTGATACTCAGACATTTTTACCTTATGGAACTATTAATCTAAAATCAGGCAGAGTTCCAACAAATGAAACAACTGTGTCTTGTATTGCTGGTGTCGGAACATTTATTTTGGAATTTGGAATGTTATCTCGACTTACTGGGGATCAACGTTATGAGAAAGCTGCTATTAAAGCCCTTAAATCAATCTGGAAATACAGGTTTGTTCCTTTCTGAGCACTAAAATTCTCAAAATTAAAATCGGTTATTCATTCCATTTATAACTACAATAGACTATCAAAATTATTTTTTCTCACTCTGTGTAACTTTCCCAAGTTTCCATTAAAACTACCATTAACGCTTGAACTAACTTGACCGAAAAATTTTCAAAATGCTTGCCAGAATATTGATGAATTATACCTGGAAAATAATCCATTTATTTATCTTTAATAATCATTGATTAATTGTTATAATATTGTGAATTTGGTCGATTTTATTACTATAGAAACTAAAAAATTTCAACATTCAGTCCAGACTCATGAAGTAAAGGAGTTATCGCTTAGTTATCTGAATTTTATAATCATACGATTAAAAATCAATAATAAGAATATCCATCAGTTCCGTCGTGGTTCATAACTCATTTGTCTTGAGTTTTGTAGTTATAGCAAAAACTTTTCTTCTTTATTCAAGTTTAATTCAGGGATTAATTAAGATGCCCTTTGTTTGGTTTAGATCAAGTCTGGGTTTATTGGGAAATCATATTGACATTCAAACTGGTGAATGGACAGCCAATGATGCAACAATCGGATCAGGAACTGATTCCATCTTTGAATATCTCGTCAAGGGCTCTGCAATGTTCAACATTCCCGAGTTGCATGCCATGTTCATAGAATATAAGAACAGCATCGACAAACATTTGAATTATGGAGATTGGTATTTCATGGCGAACCGGGAGAGTGGCCAAGTAACCATGGCAGTCTTTCAGAGTCTCGAGACATTTTGGCCTGGCCTTTTGGTAAGAATAAAACTTGAGATCCTTTTAAATGTTTTTTGATGATAAATTTTTCACTTTCAAAACTTATTTTTTAGAGTTAATTACATTTTTGACTACACCTTTCTTCAATTTTACGTTTTTGGCTAAACCTTAAGGTAATACAATGTTCGATGCCTTGAGCAAAAATTAATCTTTTAACCATGAAAAACACATGTTTGAAAAACAAAATGAAAATTTTTCATGTCCTGTTATACAAAAATGCCATTTTCCCTAGAATCATCAAAATTTTCCTAATTTCCTGGGACTTTCTTCCGACATGTGAAAGAACACTCAATTTTTTTATAAGCCCTATTTTTATTCAAAATGTTGCAAAAACTATTAAAAAATCTCAATTTTGTCCTTTTTCGTAGTGTAATTCATTGAAAAAATCTTGGCGCGTGTTCAAAAATTGTCATCTTCAATCAGAACAAACTCGAAAACGTATGGTTTTATAAGAAATAATGCTTAGTTTTCGACTATCTTCAAAATGAGATTAAGGCTGGGAAAAGTTGAAAAATTTGGTCTACTCTACTAGACATTTAATTTTTTAAATTTCTCTTCAAATTCCTGGAAATTGTTGATTTCATAGATGAATAAATTTCCTTCTCGGAATTTGGTTTTAATGTTTCTGCCAATATTGTATCGACACTGTACGAATGATTTGATTGTGGAACATTTTCTGAGACTGATTCCACATCAGAATCGAGAGTTAAAGAAACCTATTTATTGATCAGTATATATAATTTTCCATAGATATTGGATGAAAAAAGACTCAAGGATTTACTAGTTTCGTACAGGTTTTAAGATCACTTACTATGATGATATTTATAAAAAAATTATTTTAACATATACAAGGACCAATTCATCCTGGTCTACTTTATTCATGTATCATAGCTTTCTTTCTTACAAAAAATAAATATGAATAAAATATTTTTCTTCAAGTTCGAATAAAACTAGAGTCTGACGTAGGTGTAGTTTCTTCTCTGATATGATATGCGTAGTTTTGTTTGAATTATAATTCAAACATTTGTTTCATTACCCTGAAAAACAGCATTAGAATTTAATATACCAGATCATCCACTGACATTGTTTGGGCTATAGAGACTGTAGTCATCTCGATATATGACATTGTATAATCTATTTTTTATATCTCTCATACGATAGAGTAGAGCTCAAATATTAAAATTATCAACTTTACAATTCTAGCGTCGGTAATTTATGCCAAAATCTATTCTCAGAATTGTCTGAGAACAAAGGTAAAAGTTTACAAAAATTTTCAAACAAGATAAGTACTCTACTCACTAGCTACTACTCGGCTGAATTTTTGATATGTTCTTCAGTATTTTGCGATCCTTATCATGTTGACTTCCGTTTTTTTCTCAAATTTTTTTACGGTAGCCAGCGGCTTTTAAAGTTTAAAGCGGGATAGTTTTTTAAAAATGATACAGCTTCTCTCAATAATCACTAGGGTACGCAAAAATACTATTTTAGCTAATTTTGATTGAAAACAAAGCTAACGAGCCCTTTTAGCCCCAGAGGGTCATATATATATAGGACAGGTTACTCTCTCAAGCCATAATTATGTAATTAAAGAAACTAAAAATAGTTTAAAGAACTAATATTCTTTCGAATGAACTATGACTTATCAAGCTACAATAGTTTATTGATAAGTTATGACAATTTTAAAATGACTTGTTTTTGAAAAAATATTTAAATTTCCTTAAAAATATAAAGAACGTTTTTTTGAAAAACCACTTACAGCGGTCGAAAAGAAAAAAGAAAGAAACTTTTACTGGGAAACCATGCCCGTAGAATTCAAATATGTTATTACCTTTATGTTATCTCTTGAAATAAAAAAGTTTGCCACTTTCAAGGTCTAAAAATGATCATTTTTAACAACAATATCTTCTAAACTATAGGTTGGTTCTTGATATTAATTGCATACTCGTTATCAGCATATTCTAAAACCCTACTAAATTAGCTATGTACCTTGAAAATTTTTTTCTCGGTCTTTAAGGGTTAAAGTACTCAGGTCTGACTACATCGAAGATAATATTGACTAATTTTTGCTATTTGTTATCGAATGCTATTTTGTTTTAGCAGAATACATTTTGCTAATTTCTGTCACCTCAGATACAGATTATTATTTTCATCTTGAATTATTTCATGCTCAAAAGGATGAATGATAAGTTCTGATCGGCTGTTGGTTTTTAAGAAAATGGGATTTCCCCAACCTACCTACTGTAAAATCAAGATAAATAAGTCATAATTTTGAACCAAGTAGTTCTTCAGGGAGCTGTTCGGCATAGATTGACTATAACGTTGTAATAGGGTAAACTAAATGTTTTTTATTCTAATCTTAATTTTAATTTTCTTTCAAGTGATGAATTATATTATCAGAGTTATTACTCTAATAATTCTGATTACTAGAGCATCAAAAAGTCATATTTTTCAAGTAAGGTATAAAGCTGTTCTGGAAATAGTCTTCGCATATGCCGAAACCAAGAAACTATTAATTTCTCAACGGAATTGAAGGCAAAAACATAAAAATAAGGAATTATATAAGAGATTAAGAAATTTTGAGATCTGAAGATCCATTATTAGAAATTTTGGAGACCTTCAAAATTGTGAGAAATATTGATCTGGGGACAAG